>JAMALA010000028.1:0-235727 GCA_023628255.1 Cystobasidium sp. 2NF920
ACGTTACATACGTAATTGGCTCGGGAGATTCTAGGCCAGACCTCCGCTCTGCTGACCTGTCTGACAGTTACAACTGACACACACTAGATTCTACCCGTCCCCGCATGTCACTGCGCCTGGCAAGTTGTAACGGCAGACCAGCCCGCACCCCTCACAGAAGGATCAAGATGCCGCCGGTTCCTTGCCGGATCTTCCGAAGACTGCTATATATCAGTGTGCAAGACCGAGTGTGAGTATATGGGCTGGCGAAAGATGCTGCATGCTCAGCTAGTACATAGCCGTCGTAAATTTCGAAAGAAGGTAAGGCTGCATGCCTAGATATCAAGTGATCAGTAGCGAGAGTCAATGCCTGAAATTGAAGTGCTCCGCTCGTCTTTACAGAGCGTTGTCCCAGATCTGCAATGCCAGTTCCGAAAAGTATAAAGGCAGATTGGGCGCCTTTGCTATAGGATGTAGACCGTTGCGGGGTGTGTACAGCCATGTTACCAGAGGAGATGCAAGCAAGTCTCCTTTATTGCCTGGCTGCGGCGGTCTGGGTGCTATAACAAACTTCATATTTGTCCCGCGGTGAGGCCGCGAGTGTTCTCGCAGTCCGGCCGCCCTTGTCGTTCGTAGCTGAGAAGATTGCAAAAGTGTGGCTGAAGGCTTCGCCGAGGTGAACGGCGAGCAGTATGCTCTTACATTTTGCCACTCGACCGTCAACATTTTATTTACTATGCATGTCGACTGCCTTTGATTTCACCATAAGCCGTGAACAAGACTCGGGCAAATTCTTCTTTTGGCCTGTCGTTCAGCCGTACCTCCGTCAAGATCGCAAATTTCACGTGATAGTCCCTGATGACGATGTATTTCTGATGAAGCAAGGCAGTGGACAAGGATAGGACCCTTCCCTTCCGCGAAGTACGTGGAAAGGGCATGTTCTCTCTTTGAAAGTTCCAGCTATTATAGAAGCGAACCAGGTTTCGAGTACCAGGCACTTGCACAGATAGACGTCTAAAATCGAAGTTAATGAGGTTGGCTGCTTGGAATATTGCGGTTGCAAGCTTGAGATGCAAAGCAAGTGGGTGATGTCTGACTGTAGTCGGATCTATTAAGCACGTCACGCGACGAACTTCTTCTCTCCTTTCGGATGACAATGATTCTTGACGGAATAGGAGGAGGCGACATGATTGGAGGAGGATGCAATCTAGAAGCTTCATCGTTTTCTCTACAATAGAACTCGAGTTGTAAACCTGGCCCGATTGGCGCAGCTCAATTTTAGTGTGGTGCTTCACCTTCAATGCCGACTGCGTGGTTCCTTGCGTCTGCGTTTTGGTACCGGTGCTGGAGCTGGGATTGGTGTAGCAGAGGCGATGAGCTGCGCCTTTAGGCCGTCCTCGTAGCGTGTTGGGTAAGGATAGTTGAGGGAAGAGTGCGTGGCCTTGTAGGCTTCCCACCTTTGTGTTTCGAGCTGCTTCTGAGCTGCTAGTCTTTCAGCTTCTGCTTGCTGACGTGCTGCAATGCTATCAGCTTCGCGCTGTACTATAGCAGGGCGAGCTGCTACAGGTCTAGCACGGCAATTTTCAGGCAGTAGGCGTTCCACTGTCCCTTGTTGGCATCTGAGCGGCATCAAGCTAGGTTGGAGTTGTCAGCTCGAAAACTCGTGATACGGATGCATTGGAAGATTGCACGCCGCTGACGCTCGACTTCAGGACGGTGCCGATGTTGCGCTGTGTACCAAGCTTGGGCAGTTTTCTGACGGCGCAACAGGAGCATACATGGTATCAGTGTCTGCACGACGGGCGGCTTTACATTCATGAACCGACAGACCTGATAGTGAAGATGGGGTTTCACGCTGACATCCTTCCATTGCTCTGCGCGAACATCTCATATCCCAGCGAAAAGCGTGAGATGCTGACGCAGCAGCTCAGTCATGTCGCCCGACGTGTCCACAGAACATTCATCATGGAAGGCGAACGCACGCCTATGATAGCGGAAGCCATCCAATCGATTGAGCCATTGTATTTGATACTCGGGCAGAAACTTGCGAACACCTGCAGGCGTGTATCATTCTTATGCAGTATCAGAGCTCTACAGTGGGGCGACACCCAGACCATCTGCAGGTATTTCCAAAGGGGTAAATGCTTGAAGACCTGTGCACAGAATTCAATCAATCAGCTTGTGGGATCCACATAGAACTTATGCCGAAGGGCAAATACCTTGGGAGGCAATTCATCGGGCAGAATCTTTGAGTCGGGGATTCCTTCCTCTGTGACAGCATGGGGCGTGAACACTTCTTGAAGAAAAGGTAGAGAACGGGATAGAGCGTTTAGCTTCTTCTTTCAGCCACATGGCAGTCTTGAACTGTCTGAAGACCTCATCATAGAATGCACGACTTCGCTGCCTTCAAGGTAGCAGTCCTTCTAGCGCCCGAAGCGGTGTCTTCAGGGCGATGGAAGATGGTGAAGGTGTGGCTGAACGCTTCACCAGGATCGTCTCTGCAGATGACCCATTTATCCAGCTCGTCTCTCTTGATGATCTCCTTGTGTTGCACGGAGAGTCCTAAGTATTTGGAGACAGACTTGACGAGTAGTCTGTCGACAAGTCCCGGAGCTCGGTAGCTTGCTGCACCGTAGCTTGGCGACGAGGAAAGCCTGTAATTTAGTAGAGGCTTCAAGTCTTGAGGCAGCACGGACCTTGTGATCGGAGGTCCAAGTTGACTCAAGACTTGGAACCAAGGTTGTCTTTGCTCCATTGCAATCATACAGTCTCACACCTTGACTTTGTCGCTCTCTGCACTCATTGCATTGCAACCGGCAGTCGTCGCATGTGCTTCATCCGCTGAGCTTTATATATGGTATGTGATGGACCTATAAAACCCGGCTGACTGTACACTGTCTTCTGCTTTGCCCAAACCATCGTAGCTTATAACGGCGGCGTCTTGTAGCATGTTCTGCTTCATTGGAGTTATACTCTGCTGAGACAGACGGCAAGATACCTTGATGCCCCCATCTTCGGAAGCCTGCGTGGAGCATAGTAAGCAGTGATTTGGCCAGGGTAGGCGTCTATATTCTTGCAGTGACAGTGCATTCACTAAACCAGTGGTCTGCATGCATCATAGGTGTTCGTGTAGCCGAATTGTATCAGAAGGCCAAACGAATCGACAGCCATGGTAAGGAATGATGATGCCTGAGATGCATGCCATCCTCACAAATAGATGGCCCACCAAATCTTGATGTGTGGTGCCTCTTGCTGCTTGGAGATTAGAAGAAGTAGATAAGATGGTTAATTAAATAGCGGTTAATTAGATGGTATAGCAGAACGGGCCTTGTAGGCTCTGTTGCTATTAAAATTAGTTGAAGGAAAGAAAGAGAGACAACCTGTGAAAAAATGAAGGCGCTTTTTATACCCGTCAGAGGTGGTCTTCCAGCCTTCCAAATTGTCGTGCTTCCAAGTTGAATCAGCAAAAAAGAACTCTTCCAAGTTAAATCAGCCGAATGGAAGCCTTCCAGGAGGTTAAATCAGCAACTGGAATGCTTCCAAGTACCTAAAAATAGAATGGTAGAGTTCTCTTGATTCTAGAAATGGAAGGCTTCTATGGCATTGCTCTCTGTTTCAAGAAGCTTTTCAGCGGTGTTTCTCTTGATTTCTCTTGTTTTACGGAACTCTTCAAATCTGTTCCTCTGAATTTCTCTTGTCTTACGGAACTCTTCGATGGGAGTTCTCTCGATTTCTCTTGTTTTATAGAACTCTTCCCGTGGGAGTTCTCTCGATTTCTCTTGTTTTACAGAACTTTTCGACGGGAGGTCTCTCGAGTTCTCTTGTTTAATGGAACTCTTCGACGCGGAGTTCCTCTTGCTGGAAGGAAGCTTCCTCCACAATTTCTTTTAATCTGCTGGCGCTTTTCCAAAAACCTCTTCTTTGTTGCTGCATCGGGTGCTTGCTTCTTTATTCTCATGAATTGGTCTGCAAGCGGGTGAAAGCCCTTTGCTATTGAGCGAGAGGAGCACGATGAGGAGGATGAGTGAGTGAGTGGGAAAAAGAATCAGCAAAATTGATAATGGTGTACGAAAAAATTAATCACTCTGGATTAAGCTGAAGCTGACAAGATATGCAACGAACCTCTCGGCAGATTTTGAAGTGTTAATTCCACACGTGGCGCGTGTTGCATTTCGCTGGACCTCTTTCGTCGACCGCCGTACATCCTGCACTCAAGAGGGGAATCGGGCGAAAAGGAGCGAGTAGGCGCAGCTTTTCTTAGCGATTTCGCATGTCTAACATCGACGTCCCGTCAGCGGCATCATCGCTTATAAAGGTTGGAAGTCCAATAGCACAAGTAAAGTCCACAACGTTAACTTATACCTTGAGGCAGCGCGCAGTAAATCATCTATCTGGGAAGTGCCGTCCGTGAGTGAGCTTTGAAAGAAGCCGAATGAATTATAAGGAGGGATATTATATTGTGCTCTATGTATATTTACGTATTCGGGATGTTGTTGACGTGTCTTGCTTAGGAAGGAGTGGAGGTTCTTGCTGCGACGCGTATGTTTGTAAATAGACAGCAATCAATAATAGACGTGAGGCAGTGCGAAGCGAGCATCAGTGAGGGGAGAAAGGCGTTGCGTTGCGCTGCTGCGTTCCTCGGGCATTCACAGAGTAGAAGAAGAAGCCGATCGGCATCTATGGCCCCATGCGTGACTGTGGCGAACGATTGGGAGGACGCGTAGAGACATGTATGAGGGAGAGGTGATGGAGAATGGCAGAGAGAAGCGATAGCTAGATAGCTGCATTGTGTAGTTGTATTTACTCTTGTAGTCGCACTTGCTCTGTACTGTACTGTACTCCCCAGCTGCAAGATCCCATCCCATCTCTGAATATTACTCATTGATTCAGGCGTAAACAGCGCAGGTAGGATATTATAGAGGGACTGAGTTTTCGGAGGGAGGGCACAAGAATAACAAACAGGCAAGAGTGAGTATACCAGAATATCAGCAAGGTGAGGGAGCAGCAGCAGCATACTCTCGCATTATTACTCACTCTATTCGGTTATTATTCTCATATTCTATCTATTCTATTATCTCCTCCTTCTCCAATTCACCGCCTCGCCACCGACGCTCACTCTGCTCCCACCCGGCCCTGCATCTGCCTCTGCGCTCCTCTTTCTTCTCCAAAAGCACAGCATACCACACAGCAAGCACCGAGTCGGGCTGGACTACTTCCCTCTCGGATTGGACTGACTGCATCGTAAGGGTGTACTCTCCTTCTCTCTCTCTCTCCCCTCTTACTCTTGCTTACTTACTTCTCTCTCTTCCATCTATCTATTCACACTCACCTTGTTGTTGGACGATTTCCAATCCCCTCGCATTCCAACACTGGACAATCGCGAATTCAATACCGAAACAGGACTTGGGAGAGAGACATACACAACAACAACACTCTTTTGAATACATATATACATACATACATACATCCAACTTCAATCCCCTCCCTCATCAATTACTATCTACAATGGTCGCCTCATCAAACAGAAGAGCGCGACCCTCGCGCCGCTCTCAATTGCTCGCAGCTACCGTCGCAGCAGCAGCAGCAGCAACAACAACAGTTTCAGCACAGAACTCATCAACAGGTGGTACATCTTCGGGGACTGGAGGAGCCGGTCTAGATAACGGAGGCATCAATGCTACTGCCAAGGCTAACACTTGGGCGGTAGTCGGCGCTCCTCAGGTGTCCGCACAGCAGTTGTTTAGGGGTCAGGGCAACAAGGTGGGTGTGGATGCATTGCAAGCCCGTTAGGGCTTACTTGCACCGTTTCATGTGCAGCTGCAGCATGCCTGTTTAGGAGTGGTTGCATAGGCGTGCACCCTCAAAGTTCAGTCTATTGGACATCGACTGACATATCCCTTCCGTTTGCCTTTCACTGCAGGTCTACATCCTTGATAAAGTAGAGAACAACCCATTGGAAATCAATGGTCATCCTGGTGAGTAGTCTCTCTCGTCGCTCCTTGACTTGATTAACCAAGCAAAGCTAATCCTTTTTTGGTTATAGCATGGGCTGTCGAGTATGATACTGCCACGAACACATGGAGAACACAAGAAGTAGCCAGTAAGCCTTATTTTTTTGTCATGTTGATCTTTGTCGTGCTACTCCTTTACTGACCCTGACTTTGCTGTACCTCGCTTACTTACTTCTCTTCAGCCAACACTTTCTGCGCCGGTGGTAATACACTTGGAAATGGTACAGTCTTGATTTCAGGCGGTAACAAAGCCGTCACATACGGAGGTGAGTGCACTACCTTTTACTTTATGCATCTCGTTTCCGCTTTTGCAAAAGCCTTCCAAGACGTAACTCTGATATTATTTATACTGACATGGATTCATGATGATGATGATTCGTCGCAGGCCGAGATGGTGTACCTGGTGCAGCTCCATATGAGAATTATAACGGAGGAACAGCACTTCGTCTCTTTGATCCTTGCACGGATGAATCTTGCGAATATACAACTCCTGCTCAATCTACTATGCAATCTGAACGTTGGTACCCTACTCTTGAGACATTACAAGATGGTTCCATCATTATTGTGGGTCCTTTCAAAAAAAGAAGTAGCAAAAGCTGAATCGATATCTTCTCCCCATTGTTTTTCCAAATGCTTTTGTAGATTGGTGGAATGAGAGATGGTGGTTATGTCAATACTGAATATGCAGATAACCCGACTATTGAATATTTCCCTTCGAAAGGAAATCAAGTCGGTTTGAACATTCTAGCCGAGACCCTTCCATGCAACCTGTAAGTCCCTTGCCTCCTTTCTGTTAACACACGGCCAACCCAGAAGACTTGCTTAAACTTTTGGTGCTGTTTCTTTTCCAGATACGCCCTCACATGGCTTCTACCGTCTGGCAATCTCCTCATTCAATCCAACTTGAAAGCCGAGATTTTCGACTGGCAAAACAACATTGAGCAACCTCTACCCGACATTCCACATTCCGTTCGAGTATACCCCGCATCAGGAGCGACAGCCATGCTTCCATTAACACCAGCAAACAATTGGACCGCTACAATCCTATTCTGCGGTGGAACGGATCTGCAACCTAATCAATGGATGACAAATCCTAATTGGAACGTGGCGGCTTATCCTGCTGATGATACATGTGTATCTATCACACCCGACGTATCGAGTGAATGGGTTGAAGAGGGTGAGTCATAATTCCTTTGCCTGGAGATTCGCTTGGCATGTTCATGAGGCTGATGAAATACCCTTTTTCGTTCTCCTGTTTCGTTTCATCACGTGATCTTTACCGCTTTGACCATGAGTAGACAAGATGTTCGAAGGAAGAAGGTGAGCTAATCAAAGCTTTTCACTCAAATCCTTTTGCGTCGATGATGCTGACCGTTCTTTTCTTTGCTTACTGCAGCATGGGAGAATTCATCATTCTACCAGATGGCCGATTGTTCCACTTGAACGGTATTGCTACCGGAACAGCTGGGTGAGTACTTTCAGATTGGATCTTCCCTTGATCTTAGTTAAGCGAACAATGACTCATTCTCCTTCTTTCCCGCTTGTTTAGATACGGCAACACAAGTTGGGCTGTTGGTCAATCCTATGGTGACAACCCGCTCCTGACTGCTGCATACTACGATCCTTCCGCACCTGCTGGCTCAAGATGGCAACGACCTGCAAGTCTACCAGAGATGACAGTCGAGCGACTCTACCACTCTTCTGCTACTCTGATGGCCGACGGATCAATCTTCAATGCCGGTTCCAACCCCAATGCCGATTACATCCCATACTCTGGCTACACTGATCAACGAGGAATCAACTACAAGTACCCCACCGAATACAGAGTTGAGATGTTCTACCCTGATTATTATGATCAGCCTCGTCCTGCTCCTACTGGCCTACCTACCACATTGAGCTACGGTGGTGAATACTTCAACATCTCCCTCACTGCCAGCGATCTAGGCAACAATGCTTCTGCCATTGATTCCGTCAAGGTCGTCGTTATGCGAACAGGCTACTCTACGCACGCTATGAACATGGGAATGAGAATGGTTCAGCTGAACTCTACCTGGACATTGAACTCTGATGGATCAGGAGTCATTCATTCCGCTCAAATGCCACCCAACCCAAGCATTATGGCACCTGGACCTGCTCTACTTTACGTTACAGTAAATGGAGTTCCATCAGTAGGACAAGATATCATGGTTGGAAATGGTCGAATTGGTACTCAACCTACTGAACGTGCTCAAGCTATGCCTGGTACACTAGCACAGAGTGGAGCTAGAATTACATCTACTTCAAATGGCGTCACTGTCGATAGCAACAAGGCATCGAATGGTGCTGGATCAGCTGCTAGCTCGGATAAGGGCGCTGCCGGAAAGACCTCGGCTACTTCACTGGCGGCTTCTCTAGCTGTCGGACTGGCGATCTTTGCTGGTCTTATGCTCTAAGCAAAGAAGCAGATAGGACTATTCGGCCAGTGCCGATATGACTTAGACCCAGCAAGTACGGAGCAAGAAGAAGCAAGAACGATTCGCCCGGTGGTGACATAGAAGAACCAAAATACCAGGAGCTACTGAGTCAAGAAAAAGGTTACTCCTTCCGTTTCGCTCTATCTGTGCCGTCCTTTCTGCCGTGCCAATGACAAAGAATATCTTGAAGCATAGAATGTATTTGTTCGAACCAATCGAAAGTCTCACTACATAAGTAAAGACTGCTCCATTATGTCCTTCCTTTTTCCTTCGTATACACTTCAATTCAAGTCAGTACGAAGATAGCACTCCTCCTTCGTGGCTACCCCTTTCACGTTCGTCAGAAGAACATACCACCTTTATCTATCAATTCCACATTGTAATGGACAATCTTTTGGCTTTCTGCCTTTGTGTTATTTCTAGAATCTGCAGTCATTCCATTTTCGTTCTACTTGAAATAGCGACGTGTACGAAGCACTTGGCTTTTAAGTTTTTCGCTTCTGACTGTGTTCGAGATGGCCTATGCTTTCAGCTAGCAGACAAACGCGGCTGACTTGCGATGTCGCTCGCTTGTTGAATGATCATGTTGAAGAATCAGAAACTGTTGTGTGAGTCACTTGGACTTGCTTTTGAATGATTTGACTGCATGCGTTTCGGCGATCGCCTTCAAGATTGAGCGTTGTCAGTAGCATCAGCGCTTTGGCGGTCTCTGACACCTTTCTACTACTGCAATCCTCAATCAAACAAGATGGCGACGTCAGGGAAGAAGTTTGCAGCTTCCAACACACGCAACATCTGGTGAGTGTTCACAGAATGCCGGAAGCGTGGCCCGATTGCCTTTTTTCTCAAGCATGGAGAAAGCTGACGACAGGGCACCATTCACTGCAATAATCATGGCATTACAGTATCGTAGGGCATGTGGACCATGGCAAATCATCATATGCGGACTCGCTGCTGGCTGCGAACAATATTATATCCGCTCGAATGGCTGGAAAGATGCGCTACCTTGATTCGAGAGAAGACGAGCAGGAACGAGGAATCACGATGGAGAGTAGTGCTGTCTCCCTTAGCTATCGCACATTGCGCAAGGGACCTGATGGTAAGCTCTACTTTTTCTGCTATCAACCTGTGATATGAAGACTGCAGAAGCTGATGCATGACCTTCCAACAATGTGAATTATGCAGGTGGCGAGCCGATACCTGAAGACTACATGATCAACCTGATTGATACGCCTGGGCATGTTGATTTCTCAAGCGAGGTTTCTACTGCTTCAAGGTTGTGTGATGGTGCTTTGGTCATGGTCGACGCCGTAGAAGGTGTATGCACGCAGGTGAGGGCTTTTATGAAGCTTGTCTTCCGAATACTTGCAGAGGCTGACACAACGTTACCTTTGCAGACTATTACTGTCCTCAAGCAAGCGTGGATGGAGCGCCTGAAACCCATACTTGTCATCAACAAGCTAGATAGAATTATCACCGAGCTACGACTAGCTCCTATCGAAGCGCACCACCACCTCACGCAAATAGTCGAACAAGTGAATGCTGTCATGGGCAGCTTCCATGCCAGCGAGCGTATGGAAGACGATCTGCGGTGGAGAGAAGAGAGAGCCAGACGATTAGCTAAGAAGAAAGAGGAGTTGCAGGATCAAGCTGTTGGTCAGGCGAATGTGGATGCCGAGGCTTCGACTTCCAACGGATCCTCAAGTAATGCAACCGATGACAATGCAGAAGACGACGAAGTATATGAAGAGAAAGATGATGAAGACATTTACTTTGCGCCTGAACAGGGTAATGTCATCTTCGCCAGCGCAATAGACGGTTGGGCCTTTCGAATCAGCCAGTTCGCGCAGATACACGCGAAGAGACTGGGAATTAAGGAAACTAACTTGCGGCAAGTGCTGTGGGGAGACTTCTACCTTGATCCGAAGACAAAGCGCGTTCTCGGGCGCAAGCATCTGGGCAAGAGAAGTTTGAAGCCTATGTTCGTGCAATTTGTGCTTGAGAACCTGTGGGCTGTATATGACAGCGTCATACTGAATTAGTAAGCTTTTTAGGCGATACAATAGAGGTAGTCTAGGACTGACGTTGCTCAACTATACAGTAACATGGACAAGATTACGAAGATCATCGGTGCATTAGGTGTCAAGATCAGACCGCAAGAGCTGAAGACGAAAGAGCATCGACAGTTACTTACTGCTATCCTCTCGCAATGGCTTCCTCTAGCTCCAGCTACCTTCAGAGCGGTGGTGGAAGTTGTGCCTCAACCATCGCAAGCTCAAGCTGTCAGAATACCGAAAATGCTCCATCCTGAGCTTCTACATTCGCAGACCGATGTAAAGCCTGAGAACAAGCTGGAGGAGGACATGTATTACGGTCGAGCAGGTGACGATGCCTTCGTCGTTGCGTACGTCAGCAAGATGTTCGCTGTTCCTGCGAAATCCCTACCGCAGAATCAGAAGAAACCCATGACAGCAGAAGAGATGCGTCAAAGAGGTAGAGCCAGTCGAGAAGCCGCTGCTGCTTTGGCTGCTACTGGAGCAGTTGTGACGGAACAAGCGCAACCTCTGCAATCGAACGGAGAAGCCATCATACTATCCGAAGACACCTCGGATCAGCCTGAAATAGACGAAGATGCAGAAGTACTTCTAGGCTTCTCACGCTTGTACTCGGGCACCTTGAGAGCTGGACAAACTGTATACGCTCTGCTGCCCAAATACAATACTGCCCTACCACCTACGCATCCCCGCAATAGCAAATTCATCTCCGCAGTTAAGGTTGAATACCTCTACATGATGATGGGCAGAGATTTGGTTATGGTCGATCAAGTACCTTCAGGCAACGTTTTCGCAATAGCTGGTCTCGAAGGCAAGATCTTAAGAAACGGCACACTGTGCGGCATTGGAGCGAAAGATGTGGCTTCTGATCTGACTCAAGTGACAGAAGACCGTGACTGCTTCGTCAATCTGGCTGGCCTTAATTTGACCGTGAGTAGCTTTGCAACGCTTCTGCCATTCTCCTTTGCTGATATTCTGGTGCAGTCTGCGCCCATCGTCCGTGTTGCTCTCGAGCCCCGCGATCCATGTGAGTCGATGAGTCTAGATAAATTTCTGCACTATAGCTAACAGGGGTATCTATTGCTAGCCGAAATGCCCAAGCTTGTTGAGGGTCTTCGCTTACTGAATCAGGCCGATTCCTGCGTCGAGACGCTCGTGCAAGAGACAGGAGAACACGTCATTCTGACGGCAGGCGAGCTACATTTGGAGCGCTGTCTGAGAGATTTGCGCGAACGCTTTGCCAAAATTGAGATACAAGCTTCACCTCCGATTGTTCCATTCCGCGAGACGGCAATTCAAGCACCTGAGATGCCCCCACCGAAGACGAAGGATGCACCCAGAGGAACGATGAACGGCAGTGTTCTGAACGGAGTCGTTACGTTCACAGTCAGGGCCAAACCTTTACCTGCCGAAGTCACGCAGTTCCTTATCAGCAATATGGAGGCGGTCCGACGCGTAGTACAGCAAGAGCGTGAACTCACTGCTGGAGTCGACGCCGGCAGTCTAGGAGCGGAGGACGTCACTGCCGAATCCGCTTCAGCTGCTCAGCAAGGCGATGCTGGTGGGCAGATTGCGCGAATGAGCCCTGCAGAATTCTGGAAGCAGTTGGATGCGCTATTTGTCAAAGCAGGAAAAGAATGGGCTGGCATTACAAGCAAGATTTGGTCTTTCGGTCCAAGACGGATCGGACCCAATATTCTCGTCGACAACCTGTCTGGCGTAGCAAGATCTCTGCAGCATCGGTCGCAAGCGACGAAGACGTCGAAGACCGCTACTCCAGCACGAGCTTCTTCGCCTTCCCTTGAAGATAAGATGGACCAGCTGAACATCCCGGAAAACCCGGACGAACAAGAGACCGGCACCATCTCGAAGATCAGTGTCAGATCGTTCGACGAAAGCATCGACACTGCCTTCCAGCTCAGCACGCTGCGAGGCCCGCTGTGTAATGAGCCTGTGCAGGGTATGGCTTATTTCGTTGAGAAGATTGAGATTGACGAATCGGGAGAAAATGCAGAGCACTGTGAGGGTTGATATCTCTTCTTGAAGATGCCGAACAGTGGCTGACTTGCTCCCACACACTCCAGTGCATACACGCTTCTCGCAAGTCACAGGCAGCTTGATCGCATCCGCGCAGGAAGCTTTCCGGCAAGGACTGCTAGATTGGTCGCCTCGTCTCCTGCTTGCCATGTATTCATGCGATATCCAAGCCTCGACCGATGTTCTTGGCAAAGTATACGGAGTAGTCGCCCGTCGCCGTGGTCGTATTGTCTCCGAAGAGATGAAGGAGGGCACCTCCTTCTTCACAATCACAGCTCTCCTTCCTGTAGTCGAGTCATTCAACTTTGCCGACGAGATCAGGAAGCGTACCTCAGGAGCTGCCAGCCCTCAACTTGTCTTCCATGGCTACGAAATGCTGGATGAGGATCCATTCTGGGTGCCTACTACTGAGGAAGAGTTGGAAGATCTCGGTGAGAAGAGTGACAGAGAGAACGTTGCAAGAAGATACATGGATGGTGTTCGGAAGAGAAAAGGCCTCTTCGTCGAAAAGAAGGTTGTAGAGCACGCTGAAAAGCAGAGGACGCTGAAGCGATAGTCTTGCCGTACTATCGATGTCGCATCATTCGCGTGCAGTATTTGCTTGTTGTTGTAAGGTATACTCCGCAACCCTTGATTTGGGAAGGATGTCACGACTGACCCACATTTGCTGGTGCAAAGTCGCCGTCAATCCTTGCACCGCCTGCTCGCACTACCACGGCTTTGCATGATTGATTGCAACAAACTTTCGCGCTCGCTTGTAGAAGTGTGGACAAGAATCCCTAAACGATACATACACGAGATGGTAGACAGCTTATGCCAGGAAAAAGTCTAAAAAGATTGTTAAGAGAAGCCGAGCAGTGAATGAAGGATAAAGCAGAGTAACCCGAACCAAGCTACGGAAAGGAAAAGGTAGGTAAAAGAATGGGAGACGGCATTAATAGCATTACCTTGCGCACGCAAAAGTGAAAAAGAACGGCAGTAGGCGCTGCACAAAAATGCAATGCACGCCTGGTGATAAAGAAGGCCTTGAAGTGTGATGTGGCATCGGGCGCTCTTCTAGCATACTACGCAGACCTTCTTGCTCTTCTTGGGTGGCGCTGCTGGCTGTAGCACTGCGCGAATAGCTTCGTCGAATACGGATTTCAAGTTCTTCTGCGTCAGAGCAGAGCACTCGAGATATCTGCAATTTGAGGTTAATCAGTAATGGCCTGATAAGCAGGATATATGAATAGATGGAGACACGCACTGTCTTGCTCCGATCTCCTTCTTGCATTTCACGCCATCCTCATACTCGATAGGGGCCATCCGACGTTCTCTCAGACGCTCTCTTGTCTCTTCGTCATTCCGCAGATCCAGCTTGGTGCCGACTAGAATGATGGGGATATTCGGTGCATGATGTTGGATTTCGGGCCACCACTGTCAAGGATAAGCCGGAACAATCGTCAGCATACCTGTACTAGGACACCCAATATTGCGCTGAAATTCTGGCTGCTGACCTTTGTCTTGACGTTCTCGAAGGAAGGAGGGCTGACTAGACTGAAGCAAATGAGAAAGACATCTGTTTGAGGATAGGAGAGAGGTCTGAGACGGTCGTAATCTTCTTGTCCGGCGGTATCCCAAAGTCCTAGATTGATGGGCTTGCCGTCGACCATGACGTTGGCCGAATAGTTGTCGAAGACGGTAGGGACGTATTCACCCTGTTTGACACGACGATATGAGTATATACTTCAATCTCTCACGTATATACGCCTTGAACTCACGGGAAATGCATTCTGCGCGTGTAGTTGCAAAGTGTTTCGAAGGAATCGAGAGACAGTCGCGCGCTCAGCTTTCGGGGGTTTCTTGCACAGTTAGGACCATAGACAGGACGGGAACTCACGGTGGTATAGCTGATGAGCAGGCATGTCTATGAGGAGCGTAGCCAGACCAGTTGTAACGGTACCACAGAGTCAGCAGGTGTTATTGCGTCGCTTGAAAGCGACCTTTCAACTCTGTCACTTCCAACAGCTGCGCTCGTCTAGCCTCACCTTTCCGACAGCACCATCACCGACCACGACACACTTGATGGCTTGCATGACGGCCTATGTATATGTTATTCCTAACCTCCGCTTGAATAAGCTGCTGCTGTTGCTGTTGCTGCTCCTGCCTCGCGGGATATTCTGTTCTGGCCTAGCTAAATGCAGCGAGAGAGAGGCGCGTGTTCGAGCTTGGAGGCGACTGTGCGCGACTGGAGGGCTTGATGGGAGAACGGCGGAGTTTGGACTGTCTCTCAGTTCAGCAGTCTTGGACTAAGTAACGCTGTATGGGATATCCAACTTCTCCAGGTATCTATCTATATCCAGGCTGGGACAGAGGCAAGACAGTAGCGAGACTCAGCGACGCCAAAAGCCGTGGCGGCATTCACGCAAGTGGAAGTACGCCCATTGTAAGGAGAGACCGAAGGCAACGACAGAGCAGCATAGTAAGTATGAATAAATACACTTGTCTACACTTTAAAGGCTGGCAAATCGCGGTGTGAACATCTCTACCAGTCCCTGAGCTCGTTCGCCACCTCTTCTGCGCTGCGCCATACGGACAGACGAGTTCGACAATCCTTTGGCTTTATACGCATTCCTTCAGTTGTAACCAGCTTTCATATACACCGCGATTATCGACTGCTCTCTGCTTACTACGCGCTGTCCTTCCTCTGCTGGTGCTCCTTTAGGTGTCTCTGTCAATGCACCAGAAGTTCTTCGAGTTGCAAGGCCTCCGAACGTTTCCTGCACAAGCAACATGTACATTGGCATACCTGGACGGCAAGGGAACTGGCAAAGACACGCCTTCACTTCCTATCTGGTCGTCCTGAAAGCTGGTCCCAAAGCAGCCAGGCCTTACGCAAGCTAAATTCCCTTTGTGGTTTCAGGCTTCAAAGGCTGTCGCGAGTCTTTCTGCAGCGTTGGACAACCTTATCAGTTCTTCGTCCATCCTTGATACACTGTCGTTCTTCTTATGGTAGCTTGCTTCTCTGCCATATAATCATATTAACCGCAAGTCGTACCAGTATACACACGCCCTTATTCATCTAGATGGCTTCCCAGTCAGCAAGCTTGGCCGCTTATGCCGAAGATCTGAGAGTGCGCTGGGGTGTTTCCGCTCTTTCCGTGCCCCTAGTAGATGGCAGCTCTCAAGGCTTCGGTAGCCCAACAAGCGGTCCTGTGACTCCAGATACGGTGTGCCTTGTAGCTTCAAACACCAAGCTCTTCACACCTGTGGCAATCGGCATACTCGTAGAATGAGGCAAGCTATCCTTTGATAGCAAGCTCAAGACCTTATCCCGGGTTTCAAAGTCACAAATGAACACACTACCGAACATGCCACTGTAGCAGATGCAATGTCGCATTCTCCCAGGCTGTACAAGGTGAGCTTCATGTTCTTGACAAGATATACGTACAGACCAGCAAGTCCCTGAGACTGTCAAAGCACTTCGTGTCCGCCTTCTTGAGCAACCTTATTGGGCACGAATGGTAGCACCTATCACATTGATGGCGATCTGGGATACAACCGACGCCATTCTTCGAGACTTTGCGAGTTTGCACCATCTTGGAGGAAATGTTTACTATGGAGAATGGTTCAAGCGCTATTCTGCTCAGGGACCGGAGGAAAGTGTGGTTGTTCCGATGAGCGTAAGTCGAGCCTCTTTTGCACTGCGATTGACTCCCTTCAGACACCTTGCTGATGGCCTTCTTGTCGATACTGCAGGCTGTCGGCGAATCTACCGACTCCCTATTTTACGCTTTTGAGGAATCGAACGGCGAGATGCATCCTGAAGTCGTACATTCCGCAACCTAAATTGCACCTGTAGTCTCACTGGGAAAAGGAGACTTCACCTTTACCATGCTGGAGACTTTCGATTAGTACGAGCAACGTTGACAGCCATTTTGTCCTTGTACTACCTCGTCGAATCGACATAGTGTCATTTGCAATAAAACGTGCAAAAGAAAGGTTGCGGAGGCACCCGGTCCGCGTGTAGTGTAGGCGGTAGGACCATCTTCATCCGACGAAAACTTGATTCATTGCAGTAAGAATTGTAGGCGGGCAGTCCAAGACAAGCCCTGAGGAGACGGTGTCTCTTAGATAGCTTATCCACAGCACCAGCTCTGCATCACATTCTAAGAATGGAGGCAAAGCCAGCGGAACCACGCCCTGTGTGGTCTGTTCTCCTCGGTGAAAACCAGCCAAAGATGCTGGAATTGATCTAGGACGCCTCGCGAGGCGGATCTCAGCACGGCAAAGTGTAGTTGCTGCAGTCTGACTGGAGGAGTATGCATGCTGAATGGACCCATGACATTCTCCAGCCAGACTGAGCGAGGCACGAGGTATTTTGTTGGAAGAAAGCAGAGAGCCAGCTCGCTCGCCTTGAACGCGGCATGCTTGCATCTGGACGGACTCAAAGCCGCGAACGGCGGCGTCCACTTCAAACCACCTCGACTACATCACACATTCGCAAGATACTATCAACACCTCTCAGACCCAGCAATGGGCCGCCTGAACTCAACCGGCATTGATGAAGCCCTTACCTCCAAGATGCGCAAGCTGCTGTCAGTCAGGCTCACATTGGCAGGCTAGAGTAGAGCATAGGGTGTGGTTCGCAAGTGATACGTGCTGCAGCCATGCTCACTCTACATCTAGTCTGCTTGTAGTGGGTGACCTATGCTGACATGTGCTCTCTATCGCGACCCTTCCATCCGGCATGTTATACGGTCCGCCACCAAATGTAATACAATGCATGAACCCTCTACGATGGCTGCAACATCTTCGACGGCCTACAGCGAACGCTCCTTCGAGTCACCTTACGAATCAAAAGGCAAAGGCCCTGTCATGTCCTACGAGAAATTCGTACAGCTGCTTGATGCCGAGGACCCTGTTGCACAAAAGGCAATCGACATACTGGTACAAGACGTCTTTACGCGAGCAAGAAGTCGGAAGCAAGCGATAGAGGAAGCTCGTCAGTATCATCAACACTCTAGTCAGCCGACATACTCTTCCATTGCTGCTGCTGCTGCCGCTCACCGCGATCAAGTAGGCGCCGAAGCACGCCGGGCGTGGCACGGTGAGGTGCCATCGTTATCACAGCGTCTCCACGGATGGCGCTACCTCCACGCCGATGATACAGACCGTCAGCAGCACCGTCACAATGCAGCAGAAGATACAATTGAATATGATGCTATCATTGCCGATGCTCGGCGGCAAGTCGCGAGTCCGCTTCCAATGCTCAACCTTACTACCGGCAGCCAAGACCCGCACGAAGAAGAGCCTCTGTTTGACAGTACAGACTGGCCCGACCTCAACCCTGGTATATACGGCCACCAAACAACGACATGGTCGGATGATGATGATTCCGAGGTCGAAGATCACGACTCGCGCGTTCGAGCAGTCGAGCGTGCTCTTGCTGCCGTCCAAGCACAAAGAGACACCGCTCGCACGAACCTTACCAGGTTAGCGACCATTCAAGGTAATGGCGCATCGTCTGCCAACACCAGTAGCAACAACACAGCTTCTTCGCGATTGAGAATATTACAGCGTCTTGAGCAGAGACGGAGGGACCTAATGGAGCGTGCTGAACAGCAACGCGCCAATGCATCAAGCACGAATCGTTCATATCCGAGCTATTTCAACACCTCATTCCAGCGTACGTCAACGGAAAATGTCGATAGAGATGTACCTGCCCCAAACGACAATTTTCCATCCACGATTCCCATTATAGTGGGTGGCGATTTCTCAAACTTACCTCCGAATCCAAGTTCACCCCAATTGGGACCACTACGAGGCTTGCAAACGATACGAACAAGCTATGAACCTTTGCAGCGCAACAATTCTATTCGAAGATCCGGGTTCCATGCTACTCGTGGTCAGCAAAGTTCACCCCCAAATGCCAACGCAGCTTTGAGTGCTGCAAACGCTCTCCTGCCTCGAACATCGAGCAGACCCCTGAGCTCGCTTCAGCCTCCAAGATCACCTCTGTATGTTGCTGGATCTAGCGGCGAGCCAGTACCGGCTGTAAATGCTACACAGCGACAAGAGCTGGACACATTGTTTGGCAGACAAAGTAGCTCTGATCCCTGGGAGCTAGACACTTCCCATGGAGCAGAGGTCAGCTCATTTGAGAGTTTCACACGTGCTTCTAGGCAGGCTTCACGTGGAGCCAGAGAAGACGAGGAAGAGGGTCAAGACCGACGCAATGTCGAGGGTCCCGCAGCTACGGACTCAACAGCTCTACCAAGCTTCCTGCTTTCACCCAGTCACGACCCGATGCTCGGAGGTACCACTGCAGACGGAGATTCCATCACGGAACTGCTGGGTTCGTCAAGCAGTGTAGCTGGTCTGGGCGGCTTGAACACTGGTTCATCGCATGGCACTACTGCTATGTCACTTGAATCTTTTGGCTCTAGTAACCACGACAGCAGAAGGAGTATCATCCCACCACGCGCGCCCATCTTGTCGAGACGATCATTCCCTCTGGATAGTCCAGCAATCACTCCAGCTTCTGCAAACCCTTCCAATCCCTCTGCAGTAATTTCTGCACAAGCAAGTAATCCAAGTCAAGCCTTACCACCGCGAGACTCGTCACCTCAACGTGCGAGCAGTGTACCCGAGCGAAGGCCGATACGCCGGCCAGAGGAGATCCTGCATCAGGCATACTTTCCCGATGAGGTTCCTAATACCGGGGTCCCGACCGTTGCGTATCGCGACTCTAGAGGTTGAGGGCTGTTTATTTCGTGTAGCAGTATCTTGGAGCCGTTGCAGCAGTTCCGTCTGTTATGTCTGTCAAGTTGGTCGCGTAGTACAGTTATCTTCGGTCGTAGTACTGAAAGTGTATCGCAGCTGGTCTCGTTCGAAATGCATCATCGACTTTCCTTCTCATGATACCGTACCCATCGAGAGATGCTGATATAGCTCGGACCAGGCGTCAGTTTGCATACCAGGAAGCGGCGAGCCGGCTTAGTCGCTTTCAAGTATCGTGACAAGGTGAAAGCTCGAGTTGCTAATGCATATGAGGGCTCTATAAGACAACAATAGTCGATGGCGTGTACTTCTTGGTGTTGTAGACAGATTTGCCGGCCTGCGGATGGAGAGCCATTCAATTCAGCCAATGCCACAGACGAGGAAAGCACGCTTCCAAGACAGACAGCAAGGCTGGTCCATTCAGCGAATAACCTACCTCCCATCCATCAACATCCTTCATAATCTCCTTTTCTCTCGCTAATGCTGCTTGTGAGCGTCTGTATACATCTCGGTCGCCTTCTGCCATGATGAGCGGGACGAGGTGGATTCTCGACCACGCCTTTTCTCGTTGGAGTTCACTTTGAAGACACCAGTGACAGCAGGCGTCAGATCAAGCACAAGCAGACCACCAATTGAACGTTGATCTCACCGTCGTTCTAGATTACCCTGACCAAGCCTCCAGAATCCAAAAGCGCAAATCGCAAAGATGCCTCCAAAGACGACGGCTCCTCCTGGACCTCGAACGGGCAAGTTGCGCCTGTATCGGACTTGCTCGAATCCTCCTGCAGGTGGCAGATCCTGCCCATACGGTGGTGTGCTTTGAGCCTTCGACATTGTCGCTGTTCTGTGATGGTGGTATGAGGGCTAAGCTGAAGTGCCGGCTGGCTCTTTCGCTGTAAGCTGTGTGAGGCAACAGGGCAAAGGCGATCGACGGCTTTCGACTTGTATCTCTAGGCTAAGACTCTGTCTGCATTACTTGAATATATACATACTAGTGTATGAGTCTGCTCGCTATGACAACAATGAGCCGTGTATGGAATGGTACAGAGACGCTGCTGAGCTTGATCAAGGTACAAGAGACCGGTCATTAGGAAAGGGTATGCGTGTAGTATGTATCGTAACGTAATGTAGGCTAGTATGTCAATGCTTTCACTTAGTAAGGACTTCCCCGTCTCGCCGTGTATCGCGCGTCGTATATTTTGTAGAGTTTGCGTCATGCTATCTTGGATCCTAAGCGTTTTCCTCAAGACGTATCGCCATTGATCAATTTCTCCTGGTCCAGCAGCATGACCACAGCTTGCTCACTTGGGCCCTGGAAAGCCTTTGTTCCGTCCTCGAACTTGTAAACTCTCTTGACGACAGGCTTGATTTGCCCTGTCTCTGCAATCTCTCTAAGGCGGATCAATGCAGCACGTGCATCGGCATCCACGCTTGGGAACCAGTACATGATGTTTTTCTGTATGGGTGAAGTGGTCAGGGGTGCTACGAGCAACAGTTTTCTCAAAGGTGCTTACCTTGTCCTTGTTTTTGAACAAAGCTTTCAGTTGTTTGCGCCAATTAGCCTTTGGCGTTGGCATGGATAAAGCATCGCCCACGGTAGTAACTGAGAGTACGAAGTCAGTGAACGTCCTCCTTCCCTCGAAGCGGACATGAGCCACATACCGAAATATCCATCGTCGTGTAGTATACGTTTAGATGCATCATAAATCTTCCTTCCTCCGATAGTATCGAGGACTGCATCATATGTCGAGTCCCGCAAGCTCTGAAGAGCAGCCACAGGTTCACCACATAGAGTCTCCGAAGCTCCAAGCTGCCTCAAAATTGAATCTCCATCCGAGAAGTCGGCGGGATAATGGCCAATCATCCACAGGTCACCACCTGGTCGAAGACTGTGTCCGAGCTGCAGAGCTAAAGCACCAACACCTTCGTGTGCGTTCATGATGATGAGTTTCGACCCTCGTGGCAGCGTTGAGCATAGCTCGTCCATGGCTTGGAAGGCTGATATACCGGAGAGTGCGATGGCTGCGATTTGCTCCAAGCTCAAGACGCCGTTTGGCGCTTGCGATAGCATGCCTCGCTGGACAGTAATATACTCAGCTAGCGCACCGGACTAGAAGAGGCGAACGGAAGTCAGCATAAAGTCTTTGCATTACCAGCGTATGACTGACTTACTCTCCTCAGATCAGCCAGACCGTATACAAAGTCACCTTTCTTGACCTTGTTAGCGTCGACATCATTGCCGCACTCCAAGACTTTGCCCACAAACGCACGCCCGGGTACGAAACCATAGCCTTGTCCTCTGGTGTGTAAGATCTCCACCTTTGCCCTGTCCCAGAAATCGAGAGCACAAGCGAAGACTTGCACCAGGCACTCATCCCCTCTGACTTTGTGTGGTACCGGCGTCAGGTTCGAGTATGTGATCGTGGCTGAGGAGTTCAACTTTCCATTCAGGTGGTCAGGTAGCTTCGGGTTCTGTCTCAAGGTCTTTTGCGTATTGTTGCGCCAGAAAGATCGATTCAGGGTTTGGGTAGCGTTGGAAGTGAGTGTCAATGCTCGCATGGTAGAGTTTGAAGTAGGCAAGATGACCTTGCCACTTGTCAAAGCTGACATCGAGAACGGCTTGGCTTCCATCTTCGTGTTCACTCGCTGAGCAGCTGGCACGGACATTGCCGACATGTTTCCTTGAGAGTGAGCACTGACGGAGCCACCATCTGATGTAGGCGATCTGACGTGCATCATTCCACCGCCGTTTGGCAGTGACGTATTGCTAATATTGCGTCCTTCGGTAGTATAGATGCCAGACAGGTCATCTGGTCCGCTTCCCGTGCGCTGCTTATTCTCAAAAGCAGTCATAATATTAGGCATATCGGGCGTGCCATGCAAATCTCTGGAGTTGCGTCGCCGCAAGCTGTTTTGCTGCTGCAGTGCCGAAGCCTGATACGCCGCGACACGAGAAGAAGGATAGTGGAAGGGTGCATTCGTGCTATCGCCGCTAGCTCGACTCGATATACTATGGGTACGTGAAGGCGGCAAGCTTGTGTTCATCGCGGCTCTCTCCACGGCGGCGGCTTCTTCACGTGACATCTGCTTGACTGGCCCGGTGCCATTCATTCCCATCATTGGCGGATTCGAAACGCCATCCTTCATCGAAGCACTGGGGGTAGGAACGGAGTAGGACGACTCTGTAGAAGCAGTCTCGATATTGATAGGCTGCGCACCAGTATGACCGGGTGGGAACGGTATCGCAGACTGTTGGACTTCCGTTGACGGCGGAATGTAGCTCATCGTCTGTCCGTCAACAACGAGTGACCGTCTGTTGGGGTCGTACAGAACCGTCGACTCGTTGTTGTCTGAAGCAGTGCGGACCAGGTAGACTCTTGGTGGGACAGCACTCGAGCCGTCTTGACTGACTCCAGAAGTAGGTGTCGCATGTCCACTTCCGGTTGGTGTCGGTCCACTAACGCCAGCTGTAGAGGTAGGCGAGGGCGCTCTTCTCTGTATGGGTGAAAGCATCGCAAAGTAATTTTGACCTCCATTGTTGTCCCAATGTGCCTGATTTGTGCTGCCATTCTCCAATCTCAATGCAAGCTGGACGTCTGCACCGTTTGTTCCAGGTGGAAGAGACCATGTGAATTGATACCTCCGCAAGTCTTCGGATGGAGTACCATATGAAGCTGATATGGGAATGGCTGCGACTTCCTCGTAATTCGCCCAGTTGTTCCAGGTCAGGCGGGCGAATACCATTGCTAGATCGTGATATGCCAGGACAAGGAGTGTACCCTGCAGCGAGCGAGAGACAAGATGCGGATCGAAGGTAGACTGAGCGGATAAGCTTTCAAGTTTAATAGGCGGGCCACTGCCCGGGGTTGGGACAGGCACGACACCGGCAGCAATGATATGATCAGTCTGCCTATATGGCCCGCTTGGACTTCCGCTCTGGGGACTTGCTTCTCTTGCTATGTCTTCTGCTGCCTTAACTGGTTGCGACGGCACTATTGGCGCCACACTTGGCTGGGAGTGCTTTGGCGTGTCGGTACCCTCATTGTGCGACCCCCATGGTGCGCCCGCTGGCGGTTCAGTAGCGACAGGTGTGTCAGGAGGCGTGCTAGGCGGCGTTGCGAACTCGGAAGCTGGAGTCTGCACCAGTTCTTCTCTTGTTGGTTCCGCTTCTCTCTCAACTGGAATTGGGACAGGTTGAGGGGCAGATGGTGGCACAGCTTGGTGGTGAGTCGGAGTGGGTGCGACCGGCTGGGCAGAAGAGAAGTACATAGTGGGATTAGATGTACTTTGCGGCGGGAATGGTTGGGCAGATGGGTGCTGCTGTGGTTGCTGCTCCTGCTGTTGCCGATAGGCTTTGGCAGAAGTACCTTCCATACTCGAGACACCAGACTCTTCCTCATCTGCTTCTTGTACGACTTCCATCACTCGCTCGAGCAGGCCTGCTTTCGCGAGCGCTTCTACAACCTGTTCAGGTGTTCGCTGGATCAAAAAAAGGAAGAGTCAGGTTGCAAGCCGAGCACAGTGAAGTATTGCTGTATGCTAACTCACCTTCTTCTTGGATGGAGAAGCAGGCGGCGTAGGCATGTTCATCAGATTGTTCTTGAGAGTATTAGAATGAAGGTCCAAAGTCTTTGTTTTTGATCCGTTCGCGGCTCCGGCAGTTGACGCGGTGGATCTAGTGCTCCTCTTGCTTCCGGTGGAGGAAGCCGAGTTTGACCGCTTCAAGTCAGCAGGTCTTGCTGAACCATTCAAGCCAGAAGCGGCAGCTCCATCGGGTTGAGCTGCAGAAGAAGAACCAACTGGATCCAGACCCGATTTGAGGCGCTGTTTCTGAGTATGACGAGAGTGGACTTTCGTACGGAGGCCAAAAGATGCTTCTGAACCAGCTGGAGAAGAGTCTTTAGAGGATATCGAGCCAGCTTTCCCATCTTGAGGTATGTTCAAATTATCCGCTGTCGGTTGCGATGATACGCCTTTCGACGAAGAGCCTCCTGCGACGGCCTGACCCTCTGGCTGCATAGAGTAGCGCCTTGATGGCTGTGGATCACGTTCCAGGAGCTTCTTAGGACTGCTGAGCGTACTCTTCCGCTGTACTATATCGTTTGTAGGCTTGCTAGTAGAAGTGACTGTTCCAGAGGCTTCAGACCGGCGCACAAGTCCAGGCCCACCTAAATTGTTATGCCAAAGATCCATGGATGGAGTCGTGCGGGTGACTTTCTCCGACTTGCTTCCTCTACGGACAGATGCTCTCCTGCTTTGTGACATTGTACTTCCAGCATCTGAGCCTCCGTCGATCGAAGAGAGGACTGAAGGGGTACGGTGTCGCCTGGAGCGGCCGTATCCACCGATATCCGACATGACTTCTAGATTATCCCGTTCATTGAAGAGAGCAGGGTTGAGATCTCCGAATGTGACACTTCTTCTCTTGTCTCCACCAGCGGGGGAGTATCGGTCTCCAGAGCCTGTTGCTCCGCCATTCAAGGTGGCTGAGTTGTCTTTGATGCGTGCGCTCGCAGAGGAGAAGGACATTCCTACATCTGAGGCAGCGTAGGAGCGAGGTTTGATCTTCATACCAGGCAAGCTTGAGTATCTCCGCCGTGCAGGACTGCTGCCAGGACTGCCTCCAAAGCCTGTGTCATCATCAATACCGCCTGGCCGGTTGGAATAGCCACTCTCGCCAGAGCGGAAGGAGAGGACGGATCCAGTGTCATTGCCTGCTTCGTCGAGTTTGCTGAGGTAGCTTCTTGAAGGCTTCTTGGCCAGCTTCTGGCTGAGTGAGGGTTTGGGCATTCTTCTTCTGTACTTTCCAGCCCGCCTTCCCGAGGCTACTATCGACGCAAACGAAAAGAGTCCCAAGCGCCAGCTGGCTGCAACAAGCAAGCAGCAGGCAGCGATGGAGCAGCTGCTACCGAGGCGTACTGTAGCCTGGTGCCTAGCTACAAGCTGCAGGGAACGAGGACAGGAACTGGTAGCGGAATGAAAGAGCGGGCTGAAATGTGCGCGAGGCTTTGCACGGTGGATGATCGAGAAATGCGAGAACGTGACGATCCGGGGGTGAAGCAGTTGCAGATTTGCGTTCATGACAACGTGGTACACGCTACAATCCTACATAAGTCGGTGCTCGATTCTGCTGGCTGCCTCAAGTCTATGAAATCCTGAAAAAGCTACTTGCCAAAAGATGCAAGTCGACAGCGACAGCAACAGCGGTAGTGACGATGACCTCCAGCTCATCAACACCTCATACTCGAGCAAGGCGACATCCTCCTCGAAGCCGAACAAGGATAATCCACGGCTCGCAGTGCTTGTATTCGTACACGGCTTCAAAGGCGACGACAAGACGTTCGGCGACTATCCAAGTCGTCTCCAACACAGTATCGCTACGACATTCGGCCCTGAATCCGACGTTCACGCCTGGGTATACCCAGCTTTCGACACAAGAGGTGAATTAGGGCAATGCGTACACAACTTTGGTGAATGGCTTACTACGAGAATCGCTGAGCTGGAGATGGAAACGGCTGCCAAATCTCCCGATGGAAAGAAAGAACTTGCGAGAGTAGTACTGATAGGCCATAGTATGGGAGGAATCGTGGTCGCTGATTTTGCAAGATCAATAGCCAGAAGGAGAGATGATAGCGTGCCCAAAAGGCCTGATGAAATATGGCCGAAGATCGTTGGAGTGCTCGCATATGATACACCTTGTAAGCCCAGCCCAGACCACCATTCTTCCGATAGTCACGCTAACACTACCGGTCGATAGATCTGGGAGTTCATCCTGGCACCTTCAAGAATTCAGCAACAGATGCGTGGGGCTATGTACAACAAGCTCAAGCTGTGGCTTCCTCGGTAGGCGTGGGCTGGGCCTTTCTGAATAACAACAAATCCGCATCACCTGCAAGCGGTAGCAATAATAAAGGTAAATCGTCCACAGCGTCAACAAGGAGTAACTCACCAACACCAGGTACATCTACATCAGTCTCCTCGTCACCAAAAGCTAAAGGAAAACAAAAAGCTGCAAATCAAGACGATACCGCTTCTACTTTGACGGACACTTTGAATCAAGCTGGAAAAGCGGCGGCTGGTAACGTAGCTGGTGCGAGTGCTCCTTGGCAGAAGTATGGCTATGCAGCAGCGGGTGCGGCGGCGTAAGTGTCTTTCAGGCTTGTCTTGATTCCGTAACTTTTCGGTGGCTGACCAGACTTCTTTGCCTTGCAACAGATTCGCAGCGGCTGCAGGTACAGCTTGGTATAGCAGGCAGAAGATAGTCGATACAGCACAAAATAGCCAGCTTTGGGTAACCTCACATCTTGAGTTCGTTGGTGTTCTATGGAAGACGTCAGATTTGAGGGAACGTTTAGAAGAACTGCTGGACCTGGAGGAAAACCATGTCCAGTTCTTCTGGTATGTGGCTATAATTCCTCATGACCATGAAGGACAGCAATGCTGATGGTATCGCTCTGTGTCTCCGTTCCCTTTAGCTTCTACACTCAGCTGGAAGGAGCAGACCGGACATTTTGCATTCTTCCGACAATGGCAAGTCTGCCAGATTCGTATATTCGGGCTCAAAAGCGCTTTGCAGCGAGCAAGAATCTGAAAGCCAAAAATGAGATAGAGGCGTAAGTGGTCTCAGGTCACTATGAGCCCTCTCGTCAGAATAATGCTGAACCTGACCGGTCTTCGTGGTCTTACAGTCATACAGCCATGTTCGACCCCGATTATGATGCTGTCTACAGCTTAGGTCAGGAATCTGCTATGATGATACTGCGATGGACAAGGAGCGATGGAAGGCAGAAATGAAAGGGCAACCAATGCAATCAATGCAGCGATGCGGCATAGGTAGCGTAAAGAAGAATCTAGCGCGTTACCCCTTGTATCTTTGGGATTTTCATTTTCATGTTTATATAGCTACATCACTACCTTGTCTTGCCGGAGCACTACAGCAATACACGCTTGGAGCAGTTGCTTCCGGCATTTACTTGATCTCTTCTTCGATATGTCGCTGCTACTGTTTCAATCCTTCGATAGGTGCGCCAGTTCTTGATTCCATAGGTGTCAGTGTCAACACAGCGGCGGCGACTCTACGACCTTCTTCAGCGAGCAGATTGAATGTTGAACAAGCATTACGCTGGGAGTATATGTTCATGAGTAAGAAATCTATCTCGCGCCGAGAGGCAAGTGCTATCCACTTACCGAGTCCATCACGTCTAGCTGAATGCCGAGCGAGTTCAGATAGGGCCGCAGAAAAGCAGGTGGCGGAAGTGTATGTCTTCCTGTTCCGAAAAGTAAAATGTCTGCAGGGCAAGAGAGAGGCTCGTGAGCTTATGTAGTATGGAACAACAATCCTGCTTTGGACGAGCAAGACGTACCTGGCTTTGGAGACGTAAACTCGAAGATCTCAAACATCTCCTTGTTCCAGTCCTTCCAGTCAAAAGCAGCAGGCGGCGTATCCCACATGAAAGCTACTCCATTGTGGAAGATAGCATTGCAAGGTAGTATGATTCCATCTGTCAACTTGAAGCTTGTTTCAGAACATGAATCGACGATTACTGGCGGACGTTCGGCATCATCGAATATGTTGCGGAAGCTGGGTAAAGGGGATGGATAGTCAATTTACAGTGCCAAAGTCGAAGTCTACAGTTCTCACTCACTCGTCATATACGCTTTGCCTTGCTGAAGCTGTTGAGAATGCGAGCTTTGATGTCGTGCATGGCTGCCACCGCGATCTTGAAGCTTGTAAGGTCTTGCTCGAGCTAGCCAGGCAGCTAGTTGACGGCAGGACTGCACTCTGAGCACTTCTTGACCGTACACATCTTACTAGTGGCTGAAGAATGCCTCTGGATGCCATCTTCACCGCTTGTTGGTTTGTATCAGGAAAAGCATCATTTCGCCCAAGGCAATCGAGGTGTCTTTGCGGAATGGCTCGTAGGATACTGAAAGCATGGCTGAGACGCTTGAGAATGGAAGGCAAGATTCAAGATACATTGCTTCACCGCGAAGGTGCTAGAAATGAACTACAACATCAATGTAAACTAACAATAGACGAAAAGACTGGCTGATTGGAGCGGAAGTGGCACAATGCTGTACGGAAGATTGATGGGGGTATGATACCTAGAAACGAAGAACGAAAGAATGACTAATTGAGGTACTGACTTTGACGAAGATATTGTTTCATGATCTTGAGAAGAGAAGGGACCGGTTATAGCGAGGGGAAACGCTCATCGCGTCGAAGGACTTGGAGAAAGCATCTGCATCTTCATCGTCATCACTGATGAGCGCAGGGTCGAGCATGCCATTGATGGTGACAGCTCCAGAAGGGAAAGAAGGTTTTAACGATTGCATGATCGCATCGCTGTCCATACTGCTAGCTGCCATGCTTGAGTCATCGTCTTCCTCTTCTCCTCTCGTCTCCACACCAGCTTCAGTAGACGTATCGCCATCTTCGGCGCCGTCGTCCTCCTCCTCTTCTTCTTCGTCCGTATCATCATCGTCGAAGCCACCTCCGTCCCAATCACGGTAGATACCTTGAATGAAAGGTGCGGAAAGAGGAAGCTTGTATGGATCGAAGGGGAAGTGCGAGTCGATCTGTGCTTCTCGTAGCGTATCTTGCACTATGCTTTGTTCCAGGAGTGGCTGTTGCGATGACTGACTGGCTGTGCGTGCTGGCTTAGCTGGTGGCGTTGCATACGGGTGTTCTACCGTAGGTGTCACAACAGACTGTGAGTCGCCATTGACGACAATCCGAGAGCGTGATTGACGCTTGTTCTGCTCGATGATTGAATGGCAGTACATGAAGTCGGTCTTGTGTGCCATTCTTGCGAACTGTGAGACAACAGTCTGTGCGCACATCTATCGAGAAAGTAGCATGTCAGTGACGGCCTGCGTCGCTCCGAATGAACGTCGATTACTTACCTTCAAAGGATTGAGAGGACTGTTAACAGCCATCTTCAAGCTTTCCAATTCCAACATCCATCTTCTCTTGGAAGGTACTCCCTCCAAAAAGTCGATTTCCTCCTCATTCTCGTCCAAGAAATCCCTCCATCTGAAGCAGAATATATAGAAAGCAGCTTGAGCAACAGCATAGAAGACTATACTGCTCTTGACAAGTCTATCTGCTTCAGGGCCTGAAATTGGTCCTGCTTGACTTGCGAAACGAACTTGTTCGAGTTCTGAATCTAGGCATTGACAGAGGAGAGACATGACTTGACGTGCGGTATTGCTGTCTATGTGACTACTTCGACTTATGAAACTGGCAACGTAGCCTGATGCAGCTACACGAGTAACAGTGGGTGTTTCTTCATCGTTCACAACTCGGCCAAGCAGGGTTCCAGTGAATTCATCCGCGAAGTCAGATGAGAGCGAAGCATACCAGAAGAGGACGAATTGCGTGTGTCGTGTCTGGAATGTACGAAGAATCTTTTCTTCAAATGCGGAAAGAAGCACGCGATAAACGACATTTTGCAATAGGGCATGATTGTGTGAAGTGAGATAATCGGCTGCTTCGTTCTCTTCAGGCTCGCCTTTTGGTGTATCGAAAGTAAAAGGTATAGGTGTGCCAGGTAATGTTCTCAGAGAGGCACTTTTGAACAACCCAGGTCTTGCATCGAGATATGAGGTATTGACCTTGATTCTTTCTAGGAATTTGAACACGACAAGTAGTATAGCATCTAATTTGGCTGCCATTTCTTTTAATCGCTTGATGACTTTCGGTGAAAGCACTTTTTCAGCTTGATCTTCATTTGGAGTGTCGTTGTCTTCATTCGGTCTAGCATCTTCGTCGTCGCTGCTATCTCCATCGTCTGAGGATATATCGTCTGGGTTCATCGTTCCATCTTCATCGTCGGAATCACTATCTGAATCGTCATCGTCTCCAACTACTCGGTCGAATGGATTCTCCAGACTGAAACCGAATACTTCTTCGTCTAGTACGCCTTCATCATCTTCAAGATCGTCGATGTCAACTTGGATCTCGACCTGGCAGACACATATACCTCGGTCAGCTCTACTTGCTAGTCGTTCGATCAGAAAGACAGCGCTTACATCTATTTGTAACGCTCGAACGATAACAGCAGTAAGCACATTCTCTCCTAATTGAGGGCAATACTCTACTATCCGCAGAGCATTGGAAATGAAAACGACTTGAGAATTGCGACTTTCTCGTTTGTGAGGAAAGTATTTATTGAGTACTGGCCAAAGAGTGGAAGGGAGTGTTGGGATAAGGTAAATGAGCGAGCTCAAGAGAGTATGTAATCTTTCGTAGGTCTGTCTACGGGTAATGGTGTCTGGATCGGCTGATTCTGCTGCAAAAGCGACACTTTGTTCTGTACACAGAAAAGTGGCAAAGAGAATATAGCCAAGTCAGAAAGGCATACTTCGCACGCACGCGCTGCTTGTGCGATGGAAAACAGCGAGCTTACGAAAGCGGAAACCTTTGACTATCTTCTCTAAAGTCATCTGTACAAATTCAGATCTTGAAGTCAAGAGAGCGCGCACGAATCGCATATGAGGATTGACGAAGCTTTCGTCCATTGCTGTCCATGGCAAGGAAAGAACGGAATCAACCAGCAAGGAATGTGAACGATCTAGCTGTGCGACTACGTGAGTGAGAGCTTCAATGAGTGATTTTATGTTGGTTGTGCCATTCTTTGAAGGTGAAGAAGTGGAAGCAGAGCTTGATGCTGCTGCTGGAGATGACTGGGCTTTGAATTGAGCGACGAGCTCGTTGTATGGATCCGGACGGCCCTAAGATTGGCACAGAGAGGATGTTAGATGGATATAGACACTGAGAGATGATATCGGCGCACCTTGCTCTTCTCCTGCAGCGCATTATCGACGAATGCGAGGTAGATTCCACGCCTGAATCCATTCGAGCTCGCCTTTCCAGGGGTGTCTGGAAGGGCAGCAAAAGGGCCAGCTGAAGCTGAAGCAGCCTGAGCCAGCTTACTCTTCTTCATGCCTCCAGTCGCTCTATCGTGGTGTTGCTGCCTGCCAGCTTGATGGTTGTGCAGTCGTTTCTTTCCAATGCTCCCTCCACCTCCAGCTGAAGTGGCGGCACTGTGCTGCTGGTGATAGCTGGCTGGAGTGAGACTGCGCCCTTGAGTGCCGCCGCTGCCGCTGCCTGGACCAGCAGGGCTCACCATGACATTACACTGCTGCTGTTGATATCCAGCAGGTGAATGGCTCTGTGGTCGATGATGCCGGGGCCTTGCAGAGCTGAGAGCTGAGAGGCGAAAGAGCTGAAAGAAAAAAGCTGCACTCTGCTCGATCGGCTTCGCTTACCTCCGCGTCGACTTGGCTGGATTTCACTGAAGGCACCGCTCTCTGCCTTCGACGGCCATCTGGCAACGCTCCTGCAGACTACTGCTGTGCTCGTCTCGGACTGGTTGCTTCCCTGCATCTGGATGCTGCTCGGGTTTGGTTCAGTCTCCTTCGCTGCCTGGCAAGACGCTCATGACCGAGCTTCTGGATGGTCAACTCTGACTGTTGTTGAGTCTGCTCTGTCGGTTTGGCATTGGGAGACTTTCAAAGGTCTTTTCGTTAGAGCTTCTGTGTCCATCTACTCTGCGTATCTCACATCATGTCTTCTTCACTGTCCTCTCCTTCTTCTCTGGTTGAACCCCTTCAGTTCCCTCCACATCAACAACAGAGCAATGCCGCACAGCTCCACTTCGGCTTCGACCTCTATCTCGAACCTCCACGAAACAACGTTCACCCCCTCAACCTCTTTCAGCTCAAACGATCTCATTGAATTAAGGGACTTTGCATGCAAGCCGGTACACGCTTAGGAAGCTGTACCCAAACAAGATGAACCTCGAGTCAAGCAAAGAGCACCCACCCGCACCTTCTTCCAATTCGGTGTAAACTATTCCATTCATTCGGTGAGTCTCAAGTGTCAGGCGTACTGGATATGTGTCTGTGTATGAACCGCCAAATTCCCAGCCCTTTTCCCATTTACAGACTGCAAATGATTGCCAAAGTGAGGGAAATGTCTACTCTCTGCCACGTGCCAGCATCTCACCTCGTCAAGAGCGTCGCTCAGTAGTGTCTCTCATCGATGGAGACAGTGACGGTGAGGGGAATAATGCAAATCACTCTCCAGCGGTCACTTCGATCTCTTCTGAAGACGTCTGGATTGATCTCGATGATGATCCTAAACATTTTACTGGACGAAAGCTGAGCCCTATCAAGGGTAAACAAGGCAGGCTCCACTGTCCTCTACCTCCCAAACCAACTCTTGGAAGAACTACCGAAATCAAAGACAAAGAGGATCAAAGAGCACTTCAAGTACACCGACACAAACGGCAATGATCTGTGGGCTTTCGTAGTGACAGCTTACAATGGTGACAAGTTCGAAGTGTTCGTGGAGATATCAAGGGCTATCGCGAGGGGGTAATTACACTAGCGAACAAGGCCATGTTTCTACGGTTCGAGAGCTGTACGGAGATTGTACAAAGTGCTGGCGGGATCATTATGTTCCCGAAGATTCGATTGAACGCAAGAAACCCGTCGTTCTACGAGATACTTATGTCCCTCCTTATTCGAGACTTTCAGCTCGTGCACAGGCCTGGAGAGGTTTCGTCAAGCCTAAACCTAGCCTTCTAGAAAGACTTTCAACACCCTTGAGTGCATTTAAGTACAGAACTGGCAAAGGAAATAGGAACAGAAGCTTTGCAAAACACCGCAACAGGTACAGATCTCAACGCTTCAATCAGCGTACAAAGATCAATTTAGCAGCTATTTCCTCTATCACGACTGCCGCTCCTGTAGTGAACGCATCATCTGATATGCAAGTTGAAGAAGCTCAAGAGCCGGAAGTTGAATGGGGAGATTGTACGCTGTAGTCCTGGAGAATCTGCCTGAAGGCACAGCAGAGCGCGATGTATTAGTACGCTACCTCACTATGCTTGCGAATCAACGGAATACGGCATAAACTGATTTCCTTTTATTTGACAGAGTCTCACGAGGGGCTATGGCGACATTGCGGCCATTCGAAATCTACCCGTCTCATTATCAGAAGGGGTCGTCCTGGTCATAATACGCGACGAAGGGACGGTATTAAACATAATTCGTGAGCTAAAGTGAGTTCATACCGTGGCTGGTCTGTATGAGATATGACTGTGTCAGTTATGTTGGTTTCGGTGGCAACACTACTAAATGTTCCCTCTTTGAGAGGATTGGTCAGGAGCAGCTGAAACAGTTCGTGACGGAGTTCATGAAGGATCAAGAGCACGAACATGCATGGTGAAAGATTCTAGTGCCAATGCTACGCTAGCCCTGATGTCAGGCTCAATACCAGAACCCGGTCAAGCGTTGAAAAAGTGGAATAATAAGATGATGCAATCGAAACAGTCTGTTATCAAATACGAGAATACGGTGATGATCCTAAGTGACGAGAAAGCGTCTCCATACTTACTCGGAAGCATTGAGTGAAGCCCGTGATCACGCTCTTCTTCACCCGCCCGCATCGTGTCTGCGGGTTGAGCTGGTCGAAAAGCCTGCTTCACAGCATGTACAGCAGCACAGCAGGCACGCCAGCATACCAGCATAGCATGCACACTAGCATAGCAGCATAGCAGGCACACTAGCATAGCAGCATAGCAGGCACACTAGCATAGCAGCATAGCAGGCACACTAGCGAGCGGAAAGCGCAGAAGTCCATAATCCAAAAAGAGTTGCTGACCTTGCTTGCCTGACTACCCAACTCAGCCTCACAACATTGCAGACCGTGATTGCTTTTGGCCCACATCTTGCTGTTTTGTCGCTTCACCTAATCCGCACAACGACCTTGCAGAGCAATAGCACAACGACCTTGCACAGCAGTGTAGCATTGACAGCACTGCCGAGTCCTCCGCATGTACTGCAGTGCCTCCATGCATAGCGAGAAAAAAAAAAGAGACGATACAGCTCCCGAGTGAGGTCGAGGTTCTGTTCTTTGCTTTTGTCTACCTTATACAGATCGTGTTCACTACAGACCTGAAAACTTGCCCTCTAATTACGAATTGTAAGCCGTCTGTACCATGTCAACCGCATCTAAACGGACCAGGAGGGGAGACCCTGCCCTTAAATATCTGTCAAACCTGGAGAGATCTCTTGACCGCTTAGAGTCAAAAAGAACGGGATCTTACAGCAAGAAGGTCGTTTCTGCACAGCTAAGGTCTATTGCCGACAACATCGCCGCAATAGACAAAAACCTGGAATCAGTTCCGAATATGCTCACTACCGAGCAGCAAGAGCGACTAAACGCCTGTCGAAGCCGCTACAATGAGCTATTACAATTTTTTGAAAAAGACCTCCGTGATGAGCGGGGTGGCCAGGACGGCGATGCTTCTAGTGACCGGCAGAGGAAGACCATCGACCCTCTAAAGAGCGTCGAAAAAAAGGCTACAGAGTTGCTGAACTCCATTAAGACGCGCCTGGATGGCAGGGATTACAGGAGGTCGGCACATGCATGCTCCATGCTGCAGAGATCTATGAGGACGGTCCATGTTCACTTGGAGACTCTTAAAAAAGCCGATTATGATGCTGCAAAGCTGAAGACATTGACGGACCGGGCTACTTTATACGACAATCTCCTTCGTGCTGGGAAACAGCCCGAAAAAACCGCCGACAATGGGTCGAAGAACAGTCGTGTCGTCGCGGCGTCTTCCAGTACGTCCGCTGGCCAGCAGACCCCCCGCAGGGGGCGCTCTGCAGGCGCACCACCGGCAAATGCAGGCAATCAGGACTAGTGCACTATAGAGACCTCTCGCCAAGCTCATGGTCGTGTACCTTCCCCTCGCATGCCAGGCAGTCGTGTAACCTGTAGACGCACGTGTTCCACGGTCTTCTTCCTCAGATCGTTGTGGATTAAGCTTGAGCCTTGCCATCTATCCGAGTCCTTCTAAGCCAGCTGGCGTCACGTCTTGTAAGGCGGTCCAGAGACTCTGTGTAGCCGGCTCCTGCGATAGCCTGTCTCGCATCCCTAATGCTGCGCGTCTGCAGTCATGATGTGTGGCTATCGCCCTTGCGGTAAACTTGAAGAATGTCGACAATGCAAATGTTGCTCAGGAAAACGGATCGCTGGGCTTGCTTGCCAGACCGAGTGTCGCTGACTCCATCCGACTTGTTCTCTTGCGACACCTCTGCTCTCGCCCTATCATTACTAGTCAGTAGAGGTCCTCACGTTGTTCATGGCTAACGCTTGTTGAGCGAACGACAACCATCTGTGAGCCAAGGAAGAAGCATGGCCAGTCAAAGCCTCGTCAAGGGAAAGCATAGGGCCATCGTTCGTGATCAAGAAGTGTTGGCAAGTGGACACAGGCACCCTGCCAATGCACGCAAGGCGCGAAAGTCGTCTTCTGATGCTACCAAAAGCGGTTTCTCTAGCTCACCGCAAGATCATGGATTGCGAAGCACTTCATCGTCCTCATCCAGCTCCAAGCGTCAACAGAATTTACCGCCACCAGCTTCAGACTCAGAAGCAGAATTGGACGACCTAGAGTTGGAGCATGAGAGTGAGGATGAATTTGAGCAGTATAGGAACGAAGCAGCTCCTAGCTATGCTCAATATCAAGGCGACAGTGATTTGGACGAAGCAGCTGGAGACGATTCAGAGGATGATCAAAGTGGCGTGTCGGGGAGTTATGCAGGAAGCATGCAGGAGGAGATGGAAGAGGGGCATGACTATCTAGATGATGTACAGGCTGGTATGTCGTTCCTTCTCTGCTTCCATCGCTAGAATGGAAGGTCCTGACATATGTGCTCGTGTTCGTAGATCTACAGCAAATACCGCTGGAAACACTCATCAAAGCCCAGAAAAAGCTGAACAAGCTATCAAAACCATCTATATCGAAAGCAGCACAGACACAATCAAATGAACCGGAGGAAGCAAGTACTTCTACCCGTCGCGGCCGTACGGAAGCTCGTCGAGGCGTAGTTGCGAACCTACCGAATGTATCGCAAAAAGAGGCAAGATCAAAGCTAGCTCGACCGAAAGCTCGCGATAGCAAGCATGCGTGAGTTGTTTCGTCCGAATAAGTACCCTGCGTCGTGCCGAATACTGACTCCGTCTGCACTGTGTATAGGCCTACTGAAGTGACATCTAAACGAGCCGTACCGCGATTCCGCCAAGTAGTAGAGGTAGAGAAGACTGTATGTCTTGTATTATGGCCCTATCACCTTTCAATGGCTGAGAATATTCCGTACCTGTTAGAATTGGCGTGACCCCCGCTTCGACGCTCTCTCAGGCGAATTAGACGACAACCGTTTCCGTACATCCTATTCCTTCATCGATGAAGCACGGCAAGAAGAGATCAAACGACTCCGATACGCTCTTTCGGTAGCTCGCAAACGTAAAGGAGCAGTAGATACAGATGAATTGGATGCGATGGCGGACGAGCTGCAACGACTGCAGAGTAAACAAGCTGAATCAGAAAGGCAACGTCGTCAAGCTACAGTCCTGTCAGAGTGGAAACATCAGGAAAAGGAGAAGAGATCATCTGGAAAGAGCGAGTTCTACCTGAAACGAGGTGAATTCTTTATTCTTGATATCCGTTACTGCCGTACGTGAGCTGATGTACACCTCTTTGCTTTAAAGGCGAGAAAAAGAAGATGGTGGAATCAAAACGAATGGAAGAAGTCTCGCAGGACAAGCGCAAGCTACGCAAGGTTATGAAGCGGAAAGACCAAGCAGAGAAGAAGAAAAGCATCAAAAGCGCCCCGCCTGTACGTCAAATGTAATGTCGCACAAGTTGTTATCGGTGTCCATTTCACGAGTAATCCTCGACGAAAGACCAATGCGTCCTCCAATTGCGTTGTCGAGCTTTCCTCGACGTGCTTGCGCAGCCCACCTAGCAAGTCAGGACAGGAGCACAATCAGTCAGGATACCTGCGCAGTCGGATTTCTGGCTCACAGCGTCGGTCTGTAGCTTAGATGGTCATGCAATACGAGCCTGAACACGCATCGTTTCACACGTATATCCAATCCAGTCCCAGGGGGCTTCATATGCCGTTGAACTCGTCCAACCTCAGACTAGTCTTCTGCACGAGTGTGCTCGAAGCGAGGGCGCAGGTACGCCCTCGAAAGTTCACAACCAACCTCGCTGATTCGTGAGGGCAGATGCAGCGTTTCACACTCCAGCAAAAAGACGGTTTACCAGCTGGCTGTGCGATCGTACTTCACTTCACAGCCCTCCAGGAATAAGCAAATAACAAAGTGCAGCTTACTCCGTGCATCGTTTCTCTTTTCTCAGAACTAACCTCCCCTGCAATACTTAGGCTACGGGATCAGGTTCTGCGAGTCTCTCACAGCTACATACGTGCCGTGAAAACTCTCGCACCGTAGATTACCTGAGCCATGACTGGTGACATGCAGGATAAACTCCTTGAACGTATTCGCCAACTGTGCATTGCCATTACGAATGCAGAAATGGTCCTGAAGCAATTGTTAACATCGACTCCTCTGCCTCTAAACCAGACTCAGCACTCCGCTATAACCAAGACTATTAGCGAGCTACATAAGTCATACAAATTACTGCACGAGGCCACCGAAGAGCAGTCGGCATCCAGCGAACTGCTGTCATTGGCCAGCTCTCAGTTTGAAGCAAGTGCCGCCTTAACACAAAGGATTCAAAATTTTCTCAAATCATCGCCGCAAGGTACGCGACTAAATCGCCACAGATCAGCATTGAGTTCACATAGTAGCCTAGCCAAACCAGGCCGGCTGTGATGCATACGCATCGTCAGGTAGCTTATCATCTCACACTTGAGAGACGAAATTCCGGACTGAGATCATCAAAACAGCAGGGTCCCGAGAAGTAGACAGTATGAATATGTTAAGGGCCCTTCCCACTAGCTATTGACGCTTATGATCTACGAAAGGGCAAAGCAGTGCCATGTTATCATACTAATGATTGTCAGTGGCACCTACCAAGATGAGGCCTCAGCAGCTATCGGTAAATGCTGACACGTCGGGTACTAATTGCACACGCCTGTGCGCGAGAACGCTGGACACTTGCTTTCGCTGAGCCATGTTGCCCCGGGGATCATCCATTGCTAGCCGAGTATCACGCTATGCGCGTTCTGCCCATACTTGTTACACGTTTCTGCGCACGACCTCCGTTTGACCCTGGCAGAGGGGGACTCAACGGCCTTCCACTCAACGGCGAGCCTCGCGATGCCGCGCTTCCAGGTTTTCCACTCGGTGCGCGACTAGTGACTGATGGCGGTCCCTGATCCGGTTTCCGGCGCGCATTTACGCCATTCGACGGTCTTACGGTAACTGTCAAGGGCGCTGAGGCAGTCGATTGCCCGTCCGAATCGTTCATGTGCGAGCGACGAGCTCTCTCATGCTTCATCTGAACTTGGCGGAAGTGCGTTAGAAGGTCCTGCCACCGTATGTCATCGCTCCTCCTGATAGTAGATCTGCCGGGTATACTAGACGGCGCAGACGATGATGTGCTACTGCTGTTGATTGACAGTGGTCAGCATATTTGACCTTCTACACATGTGTGCCGTCTACTCACCTTCGAGGAGCCACATGCATGAAGCCTAGCGGGGTGACGGCGTTCAATCTATTCCGCAGCGTAACAAAGGCACTACTTTGCGGAAGGAACATAAGAAGACCATATAGACATTTGAAGAGGTATGGATTCTTGTCCGGCTCGAGAAGTTGCAAGCGAAGAGCTGCAGAAGCGCGTCAGAGATTGCACTGCTTCGGGGAGCGTATCTCACCCACATGTGAACACCGGCGACTCTAGCAGCTGCACAAGCTTATCAAGCTGTATGAGCAGAGACACCGACACTTCTAGATCGGCGCTGATGATCATGCGTTAGCCCATGCCGATCAGTTGCGCACCTGAGTGCACTTACAATATTTGCAGCAGATTAGCAGCATGCTCATATGCCTGAGCAAGCAAGCATAGCGAGAAAGCTGCTACTGCATTGTGGCACCAAGAGCGGTACAAGTCTGAAAAGAGGTTCTGCCCATCCTTGGTCTCTAAATTCTTCAGGCGTTTGCGGAAGTCTGATAACTCTGGCGATGTAATCATGATAGTATGTAGATTCTGTACCATGCTGCTAGCGAACTCAAGATCCTCGTCCTTCACCAGAAGCTCCGCGAACGTCCGGTAGATCCGCTCGGTGTTGAGACTCGAGCATAGCTGACGGATAATGAGACTTCCCCTGGTTTCCAGGAGCTTGCGATCTGTGCTGAATATCTGAAGGAGGTTGCTCATAAAGATAGGGAAGTACGAATCTTCTGCTGAACTGGACGAGATTTGTGCTAGCAACTGTAAATTTGCCTTGATGACCTCTTCGGCTGGATCTGAAAGCATCTTAAGCAAGACAGGGAAGGTCTCGTGCATGCTTAGAATCTGATGTACGCAAGGGTCAGCTTAGCACCTCCCATTGAAGGCTGACGATGTAGATTCACCTTTCGAGGAGCCTTCTGATGCAGCATGGAAAGCCACTGGAAAGCAGCTATACGAGTCTCCTCGCTGTCATCCAGTAGACACTCCAAGAGTACTCCAACAGTAAGCTGATAGTCGAATGGATCGACCTCGCTGTCTGAGAATTTCCCTTGCATAGATTCCGGACTACCATAGCCAAGGTTGCCTGAATGGTTCATCTCGTTGATCATTTCGTCGAGGTTAGCGGCTCGCTCGACCGCTTGTTTGGTGGAAGAAGAGCTGGAGTTCAGCGTTGTGGAGGTGGAAGGAAACGGGATGGGTGTAGGAGGGACAGACTGCCCCGTGTGCGGTCTTGGGATAGTCGCAGCGGACTCTCGACGATTGTGTGTGGAAGCCGGTGGTGGAGCTGGTTCTGCCTCCCGAGCCGGTAATATAGGTTGCTGCGGAGCTGGCAGTTGCTGCACTACGCGGAAGAGATGATAATTCGTCTGTTTAGCTATATGACTGATTGCTGGGAAGTGGTGGGCTAGGGAAGGAAGGACAAGTCTGATGAGGCGAGGTGTGAAGGTGATGGTGGTGTCTTTGGCGAAAACAAGGAACTCGTTGATCCAGCGTAAACAGGTAGCCTGAATTTCTTCGTCTCCTGTTTCCAAGTGCCGAAGTAAGATTTCGACTATGGCAGCATAGTCTATCTTGACCCCTTGCCCCGGTACCCATCTTCCAGTCCCTTCACCTTCTGCATCCTCGTCCGACGGCTCATCGCCCTCCGATGCTGGTTCACTCGATAGATCCGACAAATGGTCGTCCTCAGCTGCTGGAGACTCTACCCGAGCGATGTTGTGATCTTCTGCTATATTGCTGAGACCTCTTCCTTCTCGCTCTCGCACAGCAGGAGAAGTGGACGGCCCAGCATTCCTGCTTTGTGCATCGGAGCCACGCCTAGGACTTTGTCGCCTTGATGGGACTTTCGGTTCAACTATGCTGGCCTTGTCCATCTCCAATGTCAAAGACACATCGCCTGGCTCTATGCTCTTCCGACGACTTGATTTGCTTCGCGACCTAGATGCCTCCTGCCGAGCTAAACGCTTTTCCCTTCTTGCTGCCCTAGCTTCCCGCTTCACTCGGCTCACTTCAGCTGCTTCTTGTATCTCTTTCAGGAAGTCCGCAAGGACGTGCATGGTGGCATTGCGAATGTCTTCGGTGGGATCTTGCAGGAATTTGAGCAAACCATCTAGGAAGTGTGGAAGGTAAGAGACCAGCTCGAGTTCAGGTACAGAGTCAAGCACGGTGAGCCACGTGACGAGGTACGTCCTCGTAAAGGGATTGACAACGTATATGCGCTCGGCGAGCAGAGGTATAAATCGTTCCAGCGAGAAGGCCTTGCGAGTCCTCTTGCCTGAATGATCGTGATGGAGCATGCTCTGCTCGTGAGCTTGCAGTCGGGCCTTTGTAAGCCTCCCGTCTGCATCAAGGTGAGATGAGATATCCTCATCCTCTGATGGAGATGCTGGTCGAGCCGATACGTAGGTTGAAGCTTGCTCAACTACAATATCCTTTAGCTGACGGTCAAGTAGTTCGCCACCATTCTTGACGGTTTGATCTACATCAGCCGCAAGCTGTCGAAACAGGATGTTACTTAGCTTTGTTTGTCTTCTTCAATATTGTGGTAATGAATGCATACCTTGCTCATCGCATCGAAAAGCTCATTGAAGTACAGAAGCATCTCTCCTTTGCCGACCTACAGCGCGTCAAGGAGATACTCAGTGCATTGCACAGGAGTGTATCACACGGGTGGAAGAGACTGACCTTTGTGACGTTGTACATTGCCTCGCATGCATAGTACCGTATCCTCTGGTCCGGGTTGCTGAAGGCATTGAGAATGGGTGGAATAATGACATTGATATACGGCGCGATATTGTGCTGGCCGAGCGAGATGCTAACAGATTGGACATGCGTTCAGTTCAGCACTTCAAGAATATGTAGAATACTAAGCGTGTCTCACCTAACTCCAGCAAGACCCATCAAGCCGCCGCAGGCAACTGCTTGATTGCCGGGCGTGTTCGCCAGGGTAACCAGCTGCTGGATGATGGCCTTGATTCTGGGTTGGTCATTATGGGCCAGACAGTCACGTATCATCCTGTGAGCGAGGCGCGTTAGCTAAGAGCCGAGATATGATGCACAGTGAGCGTCCCCAGTCCAGACCTACCTCTCGACCTCGAGTGCAGCCGTCTTGCGCCTCTCATAGCCCTTATCCAGCAGCCCTGCAGGCAGCTTGACGCCGTCCATGGCGGGTAGCCAAGTGACTGCAAGGGCAGTCGCTCACTGCTTGATGTCAAGGATGCACTGCTGCTGTGATATTGGCCTGATGGAGTGAGTTGCCCGGCAGACGGGCGAGAATGTACGACCTGATCGGCGGCCTTTGTATGTCACATGTTTAAATTGCTCGGAACGTCTGATTCTGGATTGACAATAGTACAACAACAATATCCTGGTTCAGGACTTTTGATACTTCGGACAGTACTTCGGAACTGACGTTGCGCTAAAGTGCGAGGCATCCCCATTACTCCCGAACAAGCGAGCTTTGCACTTCCGTCGAGCGCGATAGGGCTACCGCCGGGTAGCAGACTCTGCCAGCTATATGGATCATGCTTGCACTGCCTGCACCAGAATTTGGAGCGCATCTTGTTCATCATTGCTCTACTATCTCCTGAGGTCCGCCTCCTACTGGATCGCCGATACCTACAGGAGGTGAGGAAAGATCATCAAAATGTCCCGATGACACCGTGTAGCATAAAGTCAGTATCTTTCGTCTTCGATTCAAGAAAGCCTGTAGCTCTTGCTCACCAAGTATGGCGCGTGTCTGCTCCGCTTCTGCGCCTTGAAGTTCCGGCACCATGTTCGTGTCGTACTCCCTCTGCTCTGCCTCCACTTGCATATTGGTACCGTCATCCCCTTCACCTGTCACTGTGTCTGGCTTGTCTCCTTGTGGTACAGCTTCTTCTACAGCGACCGCCATTGCCGGTGCGATAGTTTGCGCGCTGTCGGTCGTCGACGGAGCTTCCAGCACCACATTCTCCGTATTCGCAAGCGGCGACGTTATCAGAGGTGCGTTCGCAAGACTCGTAGGCTGAAGTAAACCATCTTCTGACGTTGTTTCCGCGGCAGGTATAGACAGAGTTTCAGGCTTGATGGCTATAAGCGGTGTTTGCGAACCAGAAGTATTGATGCCTGGCGTATTCACTGCAGGCGTGTTGACTGCTGTCGGAGGTGCACTTGTTCCTATTGCAGGTGCAGCAGGTTGCAAGAAACTATTTGCGCCATCTACAGACGCTGTCAATTGCTCTTCTGTCACTTGATCGTCTTCACCTCCCTCCTCGAGCCACTTGACCCATTTCGTCACGCGTATATTCGAATTGCCTGTCATTTGGCAGATCATCAGCATCACTGTAGCACAAGACCTTGCAGAATGCCGTCTATGCTCGGTTTTGGCGAAAAGTTGACTGGGCATGCGAGGTAGACCTACCTAACTTGACAGGCTCTTTCCGCCAGCGCGCGACAGGAGCAAGTAGAGCCCGTTGATTAGCTCGTAGGGTGGCCTGGGAGGTAAATCGACCTATTGAAAGCAGTGAGATTTGCTCAGTGAAGGCCCTGCTGTCTCGCTAGGCTCATTGTTCGGAGCATACCCAGTTCGCGAGTGTTATGCCGATTCGCAGCAGCAGCTCGTGACTACAATACGGTTGGGAAAAGTGGGTAGGGACTATCAGCATTGTGGCTCCATTCTGACGAGAAATGCAGCGTAGATATTCTCACCATATTGTGAGGTCCTCAAGCTGGGAAGTTTCAACCTGATCAGTCTGAAAGAAAGCCGCATCCATTTCGAAAGTTGTCAAAGCTCCCTTGTTCAACTACCAACATATCCAAATCAAAAAACTTCAAGGCTTTAGAGTCTGCTAGCATGTCAGAAGGACAAGTAGCGGAAGCGTCTACATCGAGTGCGCCTATCGTCTTCAAAAAGCGCAACAAGCATGCATCATCTGCATCGCATCGAAGAATAGCTAGCGACAGTCCAGCTCCACGAGCTTCTACGTCAGCCGCTGGAACAGCGGCAGACGGCGGTGAAGCGTCTACAAGTACGAATGGAACACCTCAGTGAGCTTTCACTCCTCTCATTAGCATCCTAAGCTGTGTTGACACCCTGTATCGCGCCGACTGCTACTCCGATCATCCACTTGTAACGCAGACCCGAAGCGAGTACAACAGAACAAGACGATGATGATGACCGCGAAGGCACGCCTAACAATTTAGCTGAGCTTATAGCGTTACGCAAATTACGTCAATCTACACGGAAAGAAGGTATAGACTTGGAAAGACTGAATTCAATCAATAAGAAACGTAAGAAGAAGAAGGCGGAGGAGCCTGCTGATACGTATGGGCTGCAGCAGAAGGGTGGCCTGAATACGAATGACGATAGGTGCGACTTCTGTTAAGTTGATATATGCTGGAAAGATGTATTGATTGACCGACCTCCTTCTGCTATTAACCTGTACAGCGAGGATGAGAACGAAGGTGATGCCATCACGAGGAAGATCATGAAGACAGACAATTTCACGCATCAAACGGGTATTGTCGATGTCGATAAGCACATGATGGCATATATCGAGCGCGAGCTTAAAAAGCGACGAGGTCAAGAAGCCGGTGATTTAGATGTCGACAAAGAATTAGCGGCTTTAGATCCGCGCGATGAGTTATTCAAAGTGGCAGAAAAGTACCTCATTGAACCTAAAAGAGATGAAGAAGAAGGAAATGTAGCTACTTCATCAGCTATGCTTACTTCTATACCTGAGGTGGATTTAGGCATAGATAGTAGGTTGAAGAACATTGAAGCTACTGAAAATGCAAAGAGACGATTAATGGAAGCAAGAGAGAGGAGATTAGCAGGACAAAGTCAACACGATGATTATCATGATTCAACATATGCAGGATTAAGATATTTCAGGCATGCAAAAGGTAATCAGACGGACTTTGATGCTCTCAAAGCCGCAAAGATTGAAGCTGGTATTGAAGACGACAGCGAAGAAGAAGAATACGAAAAGGAAATGAAACAATTCTTAGACTCGGAAGCGAAGAAGAAAGCGCAAGGTCGTCAGACGAGAGAATATGCAACGGATGACATTGTAGCGGAGAGATGGAAGAGATCGGGTGCTAACAATCCAAGAGGAAGAGGTAAAGGCAAGCGGTAAATCCTCTCATTACTTGAATTGTTGCATTTTTTCTATCTTGTAGCATTGATTGTCGAAACCCTAGTAACAATGAAAAGCCTCGTTGTTGGCAAATGACCGGAACGTATCTGACAGGTCGCTTGAAAGACAGAGCCGTCTCAGTACGGCAGCGCACAAAGAAAAGATAGGATTACGGAGGGCGATCCGCTCGCAAGAGGGGAATACAAGTAGAACTGCATTGCTTCTTCAGATTCAGGAACAAGTAATACAGTACAGGAATTACTCTCGTACATATCCAGGATGCAGGTGAATTGCTTTGAAGGCATTTCTATCGACAACCGCCACTGGAAAGCGATCATCTCGAAGGAGCGGTCATCATTACCACTCGTCACTTGAAAGTTGTTAGGCAAGGCGTCGAAGAATTTCGTTGTTGATAATGAACACCTCTTCTTCTTCTTGCTCATGCTATCGTCTGTATTTATCGGTATAGGTGATCAGAGTGGAGGTTGGCTGCCAGCTCAGATTCCAGTCTATCACCATTGGCGAGTAGCTTTTCCTTGTTATATAGCAGCTCTTCACGAGTCTCGGTTGTGTATTCGAGGTTTTGGGCTGTAGTTTGACGTGTTTTTAAGTCAGCATGCGGAGGGTTGATGCTTGTAACGGCAAGCGATAGTCGATACTTACATTCGACGATGGCATCGACTGGGCAGGCTTCCTGGCAGAAACCGCAGTAGATGCACTTTGTCATGTCGACTGAAGAAGACGAACCGAGGAAACTAGTCAGCACTGTGTATATGCTCAAGTGTTAGAGCTGAACCATGGACTCACGATCATATCTTGTCGTCCGTCTTCCACCATCTGCTCTCGTCTCCGATTCAATAGTAATAGCCTGGGCGGGGCAAATAGCTTCACAGAGCTTGCAGGCGATACATCTCTCTTCACCAGTTGCGTATCTCCTCAATGCGTGTTCACCTCTGAATCGAGGTGACAGTGGGCCCTTCTCGAATGGATACATGATGGTGCTGCAAGAGGGTGTGGCGAAAGTGCGAGGGCGAAGCGAGCGAATGGAAATGCGGGCGTTAGATATGGCTGGAGAACAGCAACGAGTAGGGAGAGATGGAGCGGAAAGCTTACAAAGGAGGACGGAAGAAGTTCTCGAGGCTGATAGCAAGCAAGAGTAGATAGCATCATAAGCTTTTGAGTCTTCTATGCTTTGGCTGTCAAATGAAAGCACCACTCACACCACCCACATTCCTCTGAGAATCTCAGAGAAGAAGAACAAGCGTGAAGCCTTATCGAGAGCAGACGGGCCCTTCGAGTAATCAGGATAGTCGTGTTGAACAGCCCAGTCTTCAGTGAGTGCTTGAGAAGGAGCAATAACGCCAACTCGTCCACCGACTAAGCTTGATGGTGATGCTTGAGTAGCCTTTGCAGCGCTGCCATAGAGGGATTGCGAGGTAGTGGAGAGTCGCTCGACATCGCCGCCGCCAGATGCTTTGCTATCCAGTGCTCTAGATGATGATGAGAATGCTCTTGTCTTCGAAGCTGACGATGCTGCTCCTGCCAACATGGGTAGGATTCTTGATTGAACAGCGGTCGATGATGGACCAGCTGTGAAGGCAGCTCGGAGCATGAAGCTGGCAGCAGCAGCAGAGGTGCGTGCTAGTGGGCTCATTGTGGATGTCTTGATAGGGTATAAATGATCCTGCAATGTCCTGCCCTTGCTTTCTAATGGGTATCGAACAGACGGTCAAAATGCAAGCTCCATCCATCAAGGATCGCTGCAAGGTCCAATCGTTGTGCTTGCTTTGTGTCGGTGGCCAACTTTCTTTGCTTTTCACGCAACTCATACTTTCCAAGTACTCTGTGGTACTTGCAATGAGCTCATCAAGTAAACCAGCTGTTCCTCCATCTCGACCTTCTGATGCTGGTGAGTTGCGTCCATCGTATTGTATGGCAGATGGGAAGGTCGATTGACATTTATGCGTATACCTGGCGGACTTGCAGCATTGACGCAAGAATACAACAGAAGGCGCACTGAGCTGTCTGAGAGTGTGTCATACTCGCACTATCATATACTATATGGAGCTTATTGCTCATGTCCGTCTTCGCTTCAGTCATCAACAAAGTCTCAGAGCTAGAACGCGATGCAGATGAGCATACGTGAGCCGACAGGACCGACCGACCGACTGACCAACAGAGTCGATACAAGCAACGCAGATACTGACTTTGGTACATTTAGTCTCGTTCTCGAGACATTACGTCAAGTAAATGAAGAAGATCCCGATAGGAAATGCTTCAGGATGATAGGAGGTATACTCGTTCAGAAGACAGTGAAGGATATCCTACCACAACTGCAAACGAATTACCAAGGGGTACGTATCATTATAGACATTTTTATGAGCTCACACATGCTAAATGTCTACCTTTACAGGTGCAAAGCGTCATCGAACAGCTCAGCGTGACATACAAGAAACGCGAAGAAGGTATGACCAGCCTACATTGCCGTTCTTACAGAAATTCGGCTAACACCGCATATGTACATCTTCTTCAGAATTTGAGGAGTTCCAGAAGAAGAACAACATTGTTGTGCAACGGGCACCATAGCGGACGTGTTACGGGAAGCCTTCTTCCTTGGCAAGATAGGTCTGCAAGAACCGGTCGCGGTAGTCAAGACAGATGCTCGTGACGAGACAGGTAGTAAGGCAGTATAGTACGGTCAGTCATGTTGTAAGATTATCAAACCCTTTGCAGCTAGTACCACTGAACAGAGGTGCTGAACGAGGAAGGTTGTTGATCCAAAAAGAAGAAACTAGGCTACAAGCATGACAAGCAATAAGTTGACAGTCTCTCATGCTTGAATACTCCTACAGGAAGTAACAAAGGGCGTCATTTATTCAGTCAATTCGTACCGCCTTGGAGCGGTTAATCTTCCCCGTCATGTTTCATCACGACTGCTGATAATCCCATTGGCCTCTTGGCCAGTTGCTGCGCAGCAGCTAGAAAGCACCAGCTAAGAAACTAGCTGCTTTACGGGCATCTGCTCTCTTTCTTTCATCTGCTAGATTCTGCGCAGGTCTCAAGCTAGGTTGAGCGTTTCTACCTGGCAGGAATACAGATTGCGTCATATTTCCATTGGGATGTGGGCCTGAAGGACGTTCCAAGTGTGACGATTGCTGCGTCTGTTGTTGTTGTTGCTGATAGTATTGCTGTTGTTGTTGAGGCGGTAGCTGCTGTTGCTGTTGATACTGTGAAGGCTGGTAAGGAGCCGAAGACGGCATGCCTTGGTTCGCTGCGGCTGGAAAAGGTGCTTGAGAGCTACCTGGAGATAGTGGATCTACGCCCGCTGAAGGGCTATGAGTGATTGAAGTAGTGCGTTGAAGTCGAGAAGGGGACTGAGGCACAGGTCGGACTTGAGAAGGTGCATTACCCGGTTGTGAAGCTGGCATGAACATCGATTGTGACATATTACCCTGTCTCGCTTGACTGTCATTCTGTTGATGTCCAGCTTGAGAAGGCTGTGGTTGTCCTGCGGAACCCGAATGCAGCGGGGATTGAGGCTGACCCGAGTTCTGCTGTTGAGGTACTCTAGGCGGAGAAGTAGGCATTCCGCTCGTTCCAGAAGTAGAAGCAATAGGAGCAGAATTAGGCATTTGCGGAGAAGTAGAAGCCACTGAAGTATTTGCTGCGGCGCGCCCCAAGCTAGCCTGTTTAGTATGTTGATAGGCTCTCGCTTGAGCAAACTGGGCACGTTGACGTTCTTCTCGTTGTCGTTGCGCTTCCATATCTGCTTTGATAGCTGCTTGAGTAGCCATAAACTTAGATTGTGCCATTGATTGATCTAATGCGGACGTTGATGCTGCCAGGTGCTGAGAAGACGACGAAGGTGACATGTGTGCTGCGTGTTGTGGTGGCAGTGATGCAGGTTCCGCAGCGTGTGTTGAGTTAGATGGAACTACAGAAGCAGCGTTCGCGACAGAGGCCGTCTCAGGCTGTGACTGATGATAGTAGACTATACTCTGATCCATAGCTCCTCTTTCGGGTATTCTGGCAATCTTGGAGTGTATTCCTTCATATATCTGCAACTTCCTATTCTCATACGCTAGCATAGTCCTAGCTTGGCCAAGGGCGATGCTCAGCATATCATCATTCATAGTTCTCAAATGAGTCTGTAGTGCAGGCCTCAAATTACGTGAGATAGCTTCAACACGATGTTGGAGTGTCTGTTCATGTTTCGCAGCTTCTTCTAGATCATCTAGAGCTTCATTGACGCGTTCAGGCTTGATACTACCGCCTGCTCGAAGCTTTTCGATTGTCCGTCGTTTGTTGATTGTAGTCTTTATGCTGTTCCTTAATTCGTCTATGTTATACTGCCTTTGAAGTAACGCATCCTTCGCTGATTTGGCTTCTACAGCTTCGTATGCCAGCGAGTCGCCCAATACTAATGCAGTAGCATTCGCTTGTCCAGTTTCCAGCTGCGCAATTTGCGTCATTGCTTCAGCCAGTCCTTTCATGCCTTCTGTAAGAGGGATATGCGTCTCGGTAGTCGAAAAGGATGACAGCGCAGTCGCGAGCTCTCCATATGAAGCGGCACAAGCAGTTTGGTGTTTAAGCACTTTCTCCAGCGATTTACAGCTTTCCGATAATGCTGTCTCGAGCGCCGCAGAGTGTACTCTGGAAGTGACGAGAAAGTCGGGTTCTCCGTCTTCGCCTACAAGTGGCTTCGAGGTAGACCGTGAAAGAAACCCGGCAGACGTAGATTTCAGCTTCTTTGCTTTGGTGAGCGGTGTGTACTGTAATGTATACGTGTCAGTATCGGTCTGTTCTTGTTGATAGTCTGCATACGTCGCAAGTGAACACTCACCCCAAAGTCCGCTTCGATGAAGCTTCGCAACTCATCGTCGAGGATCAGGAACCTATCTCTCGTAATTCTATCCATGAATTTCTGAAACACGCCTTTCAAGAACCTATCTTCCTCTTCTTCGTTCGTAGCTGAAGTCTGAGGCAGTGGCAAAGCTGGGAGGATAGTCTCTGGATGATTCGCCGATAGCGCTCCATGCAACAACGAGAACTCATTGTACGTTCGTTCGAATATCGGTGATTGACGTCGATGGTAGGTAGGTATGTTGGTCTGGGCATCCATCTTAATGCCGAGTTCCTTCTTCGCGCGATCTATGCCTGTCACGCGGATACGAATGAAAGGTGGCAGTTTGGCCTGTTGCTGCTGAGTTGGATGTTGATTCTGGCCATTGATGGAAGATCCTCTTGGAGATAATATAGGCCTTGCTGGATTCTCTGCAATTGGAGATCTAGGTACGCCCGGACTATGCAGCGAGCGAGAAGGGCCATTGATGCTAGTGACAGGTTGAGGCACAGGCACAGGACCGGGCGTGGAAGATTGAGGATTGTGTGCGAATTGCCTGTTATTGTGGTTGGATTGAAAGGCTGAACTTCCAGCGTGTCCTGATCCTGCTTCTGGTGATGACGCCCAGGCGTTTGGGCTTGTGGGGGAGAACGGACCCGCTGCGGACGATCCGGCTTGTTGCTGCTGAGAGAAGCCAGCCGTTGAAGGAGTAACTTGCTGTGATAGGTTACTCTGGTTCCACTGTATAGGCGAGACTGGCCTTTGAGTCTGTCCAGGCAGTGGAGGTCGAGGTGCTAGCGGACTCTGTGATCTAACTATAGAGGTGTACTGCTGATTTGCGCCATTCGGGAATTGTCCGATGTGACTGCCATTGTAGACTGATGACGGAGCAGTAGATGGTTGGGAGCTTGCCCCTGCTGATGGTGGACTTCCTGGTGTTGGCCTCGCGTATGCACCCGGCCTCGATGTTATGCGTGACTTCGAGGGCGTCGCGGGTGCGCTGCCCAGTATCGAGTTGCTGTTGTCACTGGTTCCAAGCAGCACTGATAGTGGGTCCGACATACTTCGAGGTAACCAGCTGCCCTTACTCCACTTGTCGACACACTAACCTGTTAATCCTGAAACAAGTCCTGCTGTCGAGACGTTCGGAGCTGTGTCCAAAGGTGATCGCACGCAACTGCAACGAGAGCTCGCTTGACTCTGCTTCAAACACTTTCCAGGATTCGCGGATCCTGCTCGTTATCATGCTACAACCTCGGATAGCAAGATTATGCCTGTTTCGACTCGGTTCGCGTGCTTGCGCTTCACCCTGTCGGCGGACCTTCGTCAATTCGGCAGTTTCAAAGCATGATCAGCCGAATGGAGCTGTAGTTGGTCAGACTATGGTACCAGTAGATGAAGACGGCATACCACTTCAGCCTTCATACAGCATCACATCATTCCTTTCGAGTCTTCCTGCACCTAAGATCTCCGACGAGCAATTTATACACTTACACAAGCTGGCTGCTCTGATACCTCCGTCGCCAGATACACCTGAATTCGAAGAAAAGAAGAAAGCTTTACAAGAGATGGTCAGGCTTGTTGAAGGCGTACGACCTACTGAAGACGCTTCTCGGACAAAACAGACTATGGAGATACCTGATGGACGCATATGGCCCGAGAATGAAGGAATCCAAATTGACTGGAACGCTGTACTGGAACCGCCGCAAAGAGGTAGACGACCTGCTTCCAATAAAGATAATCTGGCAGAGCAAGATAATGGAAAGGTCCTGCTTGAACTGGCTTCTAAGCAAGTTGCAGGCTACTATGTCGTCAAAAAACGCCAAGCTGGAGAAGTGGAGTAAACTTAGTACGCTCCGACCGTCCCATATTGCTTGTCCCAAATCAAGTAGTCGAAAGAGCAATGTTTGCAAATTGCTTCTGTGTCTCATAAACTGCCTGTCCGCTGCAGGGCTTACTCATAGCCCTAGCCTGCATGCGCGTTGAACAAGAGCTTCGAAGGAACAAGGTGAGAGCGTTCTGCATTTGCTGGTCCTCGGCATACTACTAGTATTCACACCCTTGGCGGCAGACATAGAAGGTCACAAGACTCAACCGCTCTTGGCCAGTACAAGGCGGCAAAGACAGCTACTGGATGAAGTACCTGCAAGTACGAAAGTCGGTGGCAATGCCCATGCATATTCAAGGCTCACGAGTACCTGTCTCTACCAGTAACAGAGAGGTCTGCAGTCAAACTCAGCAGCTTTTACTCATTGTGCCAATGGCACTTGTGCACAACAATCCGCTGCGGCACGGGGTATATCGGCATTCTAGCCATTCTCATCCATGCAGGGGAATGCGAAGACAATTTCAAGACGGAACACATGGGTGTACGGTATGATGTTGTAACTCTTGTGCAACTGTGTCTTACGACGGGTAGCCAGACATTATGACGCCTGTGGTGGGAGATTCCTTTGAGCGTTCTGTGCCGCAATCCGAGCAGACCTACGCAGTCCATCTCTCTGTGCTGACCACGCCTGTGTACTTCCTTCCTCTACGTGAGGCTTCCATGCATCATGTCTACGTTTTGCAGCTGGGAGCTGCCTGGACAATTTGGTTTCCCTATAATGCTGAGACGGAAGTCCTTTGCTCGAGTCCTTGGAACTGCGCACAATATGAGAGGGACGCGCCTGAGACGCCGACTGCAAGCGATGAAATTGGCGGTCTTTGACCCGCGCTTTGTGTAGTTGTTTGTAACGGGTCTCTTTGGTGTCCGTGTCGCTCTCTAGCTGTTCGACATATACCGGAAAGACTTCTTTTCCACCTCTTATCGGCGGTTCAAAGTCGTTCCAAAGTGCTGCAACTTCAAAGCGAGTTTTAGCATCCACGAAAACTCTGCTCGGCGAGACGTAGCGTTTGTCAGTCCGCTCGTACCCCTTTTGGCTCAATACTCTAAACTCCTCAACAGTGGTCTTCACGAGGATATCTGCTTGCAAATGCTGAAATTTTTGGATATGTACTGTCAGACAACGTGGACTTACTGTAGATCTCTCGGCATTCGCTAACCCCTATCACTTCCCCGGAGTTGTCGGTGATGACACAGTCCGCAATATGTTGGTAGAACTGAATATATGTGGAATAAAGCTCAGGCGCCGCTGATGGGTCATCCTTCCAAGACTTTGCCAGCCAAGCTTTGATCAGTATAATAGCAGAGACTTGCTCCATAACACCCTTTACCTGCCTGCTTGCAGATGTAGCCCTGCCTGCTTCTATGCCAGAACAGGATACAGAGCCTGATGTGCATCCTTTCATCGAAGGGAGTAGATTTTGGGAAGAAGGACTTCCCGCTGTATCGTCGAGTCCATCAATCTTGGGCAGAAAGGGCGTCATTCTCATCTGCTTACCAGGTCCCGCATGTTTTTTCAGTCGACGACGACTTCATGCTACCGATGACGTGTCGTTGACAGCCATCATATCCCCATAGACCGGTACTTCTCGTGGGCTGGTATGAAGGACTGGACTTGGATTGCGTGGCTCCGTATCGCCGCTGGACTGGCTTCCGTATGAGGACTGACATGATGTACTAGTGTGGCCCTTGAAGCGTGTAGGTTGACTTCGAAGAGTCTGATTGTCTCGACTTGCGGTTTGTGGAGGCTAAATCGTTGATGTGTAAGATGCCATGTTGGGGAAAACAGGAAGTACCGTGGCAGACACACCAGCTTGAGCTTTCAGCGTAACGAAAGGCTCTCGTGTTAGACGACCTCGTTGCAGAGTCACTGGCGCGGCTGGTATGGCAGTGTGCACCGCTGCATAGCTGTACAGCTTGCCGTCGGATGATGTACACTATTCAGCAAATGCAGCACTCCTCATTTTCCAGGCTCGCTTCTATGGGACTTGCAGGTCGCTGAGCGTTTTGAGCTGGGTAAAGGTAGATATTCGGTACTTAGTATGTTGCCATACCACGTTCAAATGACTAGCCCCTACTGCGGGTCACGATAAGCACAGCAGACCTGAAGAGAGGTTCATGGCGCCTTTGTGGAATATCAGTACAGGGTGACCGTCATCACATGTCCGCTTTCGCGGTTTCGCTGCCCTATCCAATCGTTTCGCAGGCTACGACTTGTAGGCTTCCGCTGGCAAGTGCCTTGGTCAAGCGGTGTCAAGAGTTGACTCGAAGGGGTCATATTTCGTACAGCTGTGAAGTCAAGAAGTACAGTGGGGCGAAATGGATGGGTCCGAAGGGCCAATAGTTTCCGCGAAGATTTCAGTGCGTAGTCCCAGGTATCCTCGTGGCCGTGATGCCTTGAAGCCCGAAAAGAAGCACACTGCCGAGCAAAGTGAGCTGCGCACTCCTCACTCGAGGTGTATAACTTCGATTGTGCGTGAATGTATCTCAGGTTGGAACTGCGGTGATGCGTTCGGTTGCAACGAAAGATCGGGCTGCGAGGCCTCGTCAAAAAAGCTGGTATCTGCTGCTTCCAGGCGGAGTCCCCTGCTTTCTTCCGTAGACCGAAACAAGTCAGTTGCAAACGCCAAAGCCTCTCCCTCAAGCAGGACTTCAGGCTCAGTGGGACAACAGTCCGCACTGCTCCTGTCGCAAGCAGGAGCTCACTGCTTTCTTCGAGGTCATCTACAGCTCGTCATCCAGAGCAGAAAGAAACCGCAACGCAAGCAGAGGAGCGAGCAAAAGCCGTCGGGAAGGAGATTCTTTTCACGACAATGGCCTCAACGATGAAGTGTTGTTAGTCGCAAGTCGCTAGTCGACTGCTCTTTGCGACTCTCTGAAAAGCCAGAGCGGCCGGTACTGGTGCTCAGGTATTTCAGCAGTCAGCCCAGCGAGCAAGCAAGCAAGACAGTGTCAGGACAGCATTGGAGACAGGACAGCAAACTTCTGAAGGGATGCAAGACTCAACCATGACGCCCACGGAGGAGGAATCTGTGGGTACTCTGCTACCTGTTGAATCACTCGTGGCAGTGTCGCCTTCCACCGCTTCAATCACAGCCGAGTCGTCTCTGTCGTCGTCAATGGGTACGCAGTCGCCTTTACAAGCAGCAGCGGAGGCAGTCTCTTCATCTGTAACAGGGTCCTCAAGCACCACTGGTGTGTGTCCTACTCTTGGAGCAGCCCCAGCTTCACAATCTTCAACACCCATCCCTCAGTTTCTCCAGCAGCTCTTTGAGCGAGAGGAACAACGCCGTCTTTCAGCTGCTACTGGACCGCACAAACAGCACCAGCAACAGTCTCACAACCACAATGGACATACGTCAATGAGCACGACAGTGATAACGGAGGACTCCATGGCCACCCCTTCAGCTGCTTCAAACGCTCTCCCAGCTGACTTGTGCATCAGCTCGCCAGCCAACGAGTCAGTCTCACAGATGCCGGGACTTGCCTACTCAGCAAGCAGTGCAGCCTCGTCAGACACTTCAAGCTTCCCTGCTGATATGGCAGAGACCGAGACACTACCAGCATCATCTACCTCGTCATGCATGTCATCTTCTGTTACGCTTGCCAATATCTCCAAACAGCAGCCTATGTCGCTGCTAAATGCAGCCGCTACTATTCAGTACCATCCTGGTCCGGCTCGAGCAGGACAGCGAGACTACGCTTCTTCGGCTTCAAGTACAGCCGGTGACGATACATACGCTGTACAATCCGAAATAGGTTCGGTAGCTAGCAGATCGACCAGTCCAGCTGCAAAGTCAGTAGGCGGCTGTTCGACTGCTACGAACAGTACAACCTACAACCATTCTTCGCCATCAACTTCACCATTCTTTCACCATTACTACAATGGAGGACTATACAATCATGCGAATATTCACAATAGCAATAATAATCAGCTTCAACAATACTTTCATTCGGGCGCACAGCAGCAGACGAACCTGCATTTACAGCCTTTAATGCTACCGCCTCCATCACTTGATCTGCCCGAATCGTCCTCGAATACATCTGCTAGCACGACACCTTCGTGCGATACCCTGGCAGCTTTCAACGGCTTCAGGCATTCCACCTCGCCATTAGGCTGGCATAATGCGACAGCAAACACAAGCCAAACGACCACTCCCGGTATGATATCGCCCGAGCCGAGCTTCTCACCCGGTCGAACAGCGCGACCTCGACATCACCCGCACCACCAACATTATTCTCCTCTTCATCCTTTCCACCAACAAGGCTTCCTGTCTCCTCAGCGGTCACGCAGCTTGCATACACCTCGTAATTTACTAGGTCCAGATTTATGTGATGCAGCTTCGGAACATGAAGAACCGTTGCTTAGACCGCCTGATAACTTCGCCATGGTCTCTCCTGGAGTATACAGATCTTCCTTTCCTTCCTCCAAGAACTTCGAGTTCTTGAAAACGCTGGGCTTGAAAACTGTACTCACGCTTGTGCAAGAGGAGGAGTATCCGCAAAGTAACCGAGACTTTTTCAAGAAGGAAAAGATCCGCTTTCTGCAAATTGGCATTCCCGGCAATAAGGTTAGTTGCAGCGCAACGAAGCAATTCTAAATCATAACGTACTGATTACCTTCCATACATTTCAGGAACCGTTTGTCACCATTCCAGATGAAAAGATCCGCCGAGCGCTATCTGTTGTCTTAGACAAGCGGAATCACCCATTACTCATCCATTGCAACAAAGGCAAGCATAGAACGGGATGTTTAGTGGGATGTCTACGGAAGATGCAATGCTGGTCAAGCACGGCTATCTTCGAGGAGTACAGGCGTTTCTCATTTCCGAAGTCGAGAGCTATGGATCAACTCTTCATCGAGCTCTTCCAGCCTGTAAGTGCATTCAATTACTAGCTCCTCGCACTCGAGGTAATGAGATTGAATATGTACTTTGGCATTGTCAGGACTGGACGTGCGTCGAAAAGCAGCATCTTCCAATTTGGTGTGAGGGCGAAGACGCAGGTCTGTCGGGGCGTGCTGCTATCACCGCTGCAGCAATCGTTAAAGCGAAAGCAGTCACTGCAACATCTGCTTCGCCGCCTATGAAGCCAGAGGAAGAGAAAGCGAAACAGAATGATTCGGACGCTGTTATGCTAGAGCGGTGACATTAGTGGTCAGAGCCCTACCCGTCTTGGCTACTGGCTCTCAAACCTCCCTCTACCGTTCCGGTAGTTCGCTCGCGTATACCCTAAGCTCTTCGATGCCAAATTTCGCATTATTTTCTCGTTAAAACAAACAACATCAGTCACAACCCCCTTTTTACTATAGTTATTACAGATTGCTCGCGCCTAGAGCATGCATCCATCAAGGTGAAAGGCTCCTCAACCTACAGAAAATCTTTCTATGCCTGGCCTGCACCTTTTCCAAAGCCAGCAGAGCGCCCTTTGGCTCGAAGACATTGTTGTTGTACTTAGAAGCACGTCAAGGACGCCCGTTATCTGGCCAGCTTCATGCGATACAGCGTCAATTGATTTTCTGCAGTGGCTAGATCAATCGCTAGCTACAACAACAAACTTCCAGATCCCTTGCTGAGCGTTACCCGCGCACCGATTATTTCATAAACCCTCAACTGTGTTTGCGCGTATCACCAAGTCCCATCTACCTAATAAATATCCATCTTCTACTCCAGGTAGGCGTACGAAAGCCATGCTTCCCAGCTCTTGCTGCTCCATCACCCTATACGGCTCTTCCTTGCCAGCGTGTTCAAAGCTCAGATCTTTCGGAACGATCTTGACTTGCGGCGGGTGTAGTGTGATATGATGTGTGATATTCGTTTTGGTTAAGCCTGTACTCAGTGGATGGTGAGCATCGACATCCGGGACTGGCGGTAGTGTACCGTCAGGCGCCGGTACGAACGGTGATGGGTATGGCTTATTGAGATGCTGGCGGTAAAACGGTGAACTGGCTGTAGGATGTCGGTCGCCTTGACCTGGAAAAGCCCAATTGGTGATCACAGTGACGACTCCCGACATTTGTCTGACGCGGTGGAGAGCGTGTAGGACATGCGCCATAGGACTGCTTCTACTGAAATGTTTCTTCGCAGACTTGGCTTGTTGTTCTAGCTGGTAACGGTCTTGCCAGTAGAATGCCGAAATATTGTCTAACAGCAAGAAAGCCATTTCGGACTGGCTATTCTTCATGATATATTCAGGTAATTGAAGAAGTGTTGCAGCTAAGGAGGCCGATGAAGACGGTTTGAATATATGCACTCGCTTCAACGCGCGTAAGGTTTCTTCATGCAGCGCTTCGGGCGTTGCTTCAGCCGAATACAGCGATGGAATAGTGGCTGCATGCTCCTGAACTCTTCGGACCAAGTGAGAGTGCACAAGATGATATGTTCGCTCTATGTCGAAGCGACCATCGCAGTCAATGACGGCGACGCACTTCTCCCGACCACCAATTGCTATCTTCTCCGGTCTAGGCGCGCGCGAGCTTCCTCGCACCGAAAGAGAGACGTCCCATTCACGGGGCATACAAGTAGTCATAGCAAAGAACTGCAGGCATTGAGTCTTGCCAGAGGCGGCAGGGCCTTGTATCTCGATGACATTGCCGCGATTGAGAGTGCTGATTTCTGTGGCGTGTGGATCATAGTTTGATAGAATAGCGTCCAGTGGAGCGAAGAAAGTGCTGCCAGGCGGACTTGTATGGTATCTGATGGCTGAGAGGAACTGTTCCAGGGAGAGCAAATGTACAATTCGCCGTCAGAACTTCGTTGTAAGAAAGGCCCAATAATACGCTTCAACGTACCTCGAGGCCGGATTCAGAATGAATGCCATCGAGCAGGGCTTTAGCTGCCATGGCGTTCAGTATAGTCGAAGACTCAAGGTGCCTTGCGTCGCAACGTTATTGAGACCTGAAGGTTCTGCTACGTTTCCACGAAAATAAGATTCAGACTCACGTGCTTTCGTTGCGAGATACTGCCACTTGCATTAGCACCATCAACTTACTATTTGGTAGTCATGGTAAGCTCAAAGCGTTGTATACGTTCGGAGTAATACTCGCTGATACAGCCAACAGCCCAGAGCAGCTCGACGTAGTCTTCCGAAGCACGAGCAGGCCGTGCCACTCGCAAAGGCAATCGGTGAAGATGTCGACGACCTTGAGATGGATACAGCAGCAGAGGAGGATGCCGCTCTCGATATAGACCAAGATCTAGATGGAATTGAAGAGGTGAGACTACTCGAGCTGCTGGAAAGATTGTGCGATGCTGACGCTGACCGCCGGTCAATGCAGACGCAAGAAGATGCTGTCGAAGGTGAAGCTGGAAATGGAAATGTCGTGCCCAGTCAACCGAATAAGAAAGCAAAGAAGAAGAATAAGCGAGCAGCACTAATGCAAAGTGAACAGATCTCGCTTCAAGCTAATCACTGGGGAGGTACAACCTGCTGACTTTGTCGATTTTCCACAACTTCTCGACTGTATTGGCGAAACTGCAGAACTTGTCGAAAGCAGTATACCCGTCTCGCCATACTCGAAGTCGCACAACAAACGGCTGAAGAAGAAGCAGAAGCAAAGTTTAGGACTTGACTCAATGACTGCTGCGCTGGACGACGCTATGCCCGTAGCATCAACTTCGAGCGCAATCCCAGTCGCCACCACTGCGCGGAGCTCAACAGCTACCAAAGCTTCCATAGCTCCACCGCCAGAAAGCTTCCTCGCAAAGCGGACCAAGGCAGAGAACAAGCAATTGTCACAGAAGGCCAAGACTGCGCCGAATAAGATCGGAGAGGATACAGTGCACAAGAGTATGTCTGCCAAGCAGCGACAGAAGATGCTGTGCGTCCATTCTATGTTCTATCACCTTATCTAGTCACTAATGGCTTTACTTGATGTATAGCATTGAAGAGCGTAACCGCCTACCCGCAATTTTGTCGCATAAGGCCTTCTCAGCCAACCCATTCGAGACAATCCGTTTGCATGCTCAAAACACCATCGTACCTCTGGAGAAGTCTCGAAGGCCCGCATAACCTTGACCAGAGGGAGCTACGCTTGCAAAAGGCGTCTCGCAAGTGTTTTCTCATCCAAGAAGATTACACTCTTTCAGATTGATTTGCTATGGATATGTTGCAGACCGTCCATGTGGTACCCAAGTGTCGTTGTACAAAGAACGAAAGCATTACTGGCGTTATACCCCGGAAGCCCTAGATGCGTCGTCAAGGTTTGATTCAATGAATGCATATCATGCCCCTCCGCGATGTCCCAAACCTAAGCGCGACTATCCTGAGATGCAGCGCTCGACCTTTTGTCATCTCCTTCGCCGTCTGCCGTTATGCTAGGACTACCAGCACTCCATGTTGAACCAGAAGACGAGTCTTTGCTATATGACAGACCAAGACCGACGCTGACAGGCCTCGTACGCGGTGCAGCTTCGCCCGCTGCTGCAGAAGCGGGGACAGCTCCTCCTGCAAAGGTCGCTGAAGGTCGTTTACGATGGCCGCGAATCTTGACTGTCTCCGTCGCTGGACTGCCTGATGATCCCTCGCTCAAACCGGATGTTCGAGCAGTATCAACATCAGACCGACTGTCTCGCTGCAACGAGCCCTCTTTGGGCGGCACTCCTGGAGGCAGTGGTGAAGTTGGGTAACTACCACTTCCGCTAGAGATACGCTGCCCAGGCGAACGATTGGCGCCTATCTTCACCGAGCCTGGCGATCCTCCTTGCGTTGCTGGACTTGAGGTCGTGTCAATGCCAAGCAAGCGCATCTCGCTTTGTAGCTATCGAGTAAGCTCCGTCAGCGATTGCAGCCTTTCATTCGCAAAAGAAGTCGAAAACTGCTCACCCTGGCTCTGGTCTTTCTGTCGTCTTCATCCTCTTCAACAGTAGGTGTCTTCTGAGCAGGACCTCCAGTGAGCATCATAGGCTTCAATCCGGGCGCAGGGGCAGATGTGCCCGCAGTAGTAGCTGTACCGGCAGAACTAGGTTGATTACTTTCAGCAGTAGCCGCGCTAGTCCCCTTGAACAAACTAGATCCAAACCAATCCATCGAGAACCTGTTCTTCTTCTTGGTATCTGCCAGGCTCATTGGCGCTGTTGGAGTGGGTGAAAGCGGAGCAGCAGCAGGTGGAAGTGTAGCTGCATGTGAAGGCGTGCGAGCTGGAAGTGGCGGTGGTCGCCCTGATACAGGAGTAGGTTTGGCTGGCGTAGGAGGGGGCGGGCTCGATGCCGTCGTTGGCGTCGGTAGAGGCTTAGGGTCTTTCTCGACTGAAAGAACCTTTTCAAAGCCTTCGATGCCAATGATCTTCTCTAAGATCTTGCTGACATACGTTGACAGCTGTAATCCAATACCAGACATGGTCAGCTGACTGTTCGCTACGTATCGCAAAGTCTTCAAATAAAGTCAGGCTTACTCCCTTGTTCTCCTGCCGTAATAGCTTGATCTCTCTCCTCAATCCCTCAACATCGTTAGGCAGCGTCTCCCCATCTGCCATTGTAGCAGTGGACTGATTCGCTTTCCTTCTCGCAGCAGCAGCAGTGTCTCTCTCCTTCTTCTTCCTGCTCTTCTCCTCCGCACTTCTCCTCTCTTCTTCCTCTTCTTGCCGTGCTCTATCCAGTTCAGCTTCCAGATCCAGTCCACCACCTCCACTTATACCCATCATGCTTTGTCTCTTCTTTGCACTTCGATTTATGCGATTAGGGGTGATGTTGGCTGCTACTGCTCCAGTGGAAAGATTGCCATCTCCAGATGATTCAAACAGTATTTGGTTTTCATCATCCGATGACAGTAGATCTTCTTCTTCGTCTAGTCTATCAAGTGAACTAGGTGGTCCACTACCAGCTAGACTTCCATCGTGTAAAATTGAAGTGTTGACACTACTTCCAATCCCAGAATCCGCAGCAGTGCCGGCACTAGCAGCGAAATGACCAAAGTGACCAGCTATCATCCTCTCACTCAACAAAATTTCATAGTTCTCATTCTCTTCTTGTAGATCAACATTGACACGTTGTAATTCCTCTAGTTCACTGGTGAGTCTCTGCACTTCTTCCGTTAACTCTGTTTGTTCAGATGATAGTTTTGATACCCTCGTGTGTAGGAATGACAGTTCTTCCAATGTGCTTTCTGGTATTTGGAATGTAGGCGAGGCTACGGGACCGGTTGTTGATGATGCAGCAGCAGTGGCGAAATGCGAAGGTGTACTTGGAGAAAGTGATTGACTTGTGGATGCGTTTTGCGTGTGTTCGGGCATTGCGGATGCATCACTGCCATGTGACGCAGATCTCGCGTGTTGTGTCGCTAGCAACGCCTGATAGTCATCGTTCAGTTGCTTGATTTGACTGTGTAGGCTTTGCTCGATTTCGTTCCATTTCGTTTGTTCGCTGTCGAATAGCTCGGCCTTAGTAAGACAGACAGCGCAGAAGTATGCACAAATGACATCAGTATGGTTCAGTAGAGAACAGTCTAGAGCATTGCCCTCGATGCAGTAGTGAAGACAGTCCCACCTGATCTCGTAAACGCTTCTGTGCTTCTCTACTCGTCTTCTCAGCTTCTTTCAAAGCTTCTCTTGTGGTCTCAAGCGAGTCCATGTACCCTTGTAGCTCTCCCTCCAATCTCTCAGTCGAAGCATAGGATTCACTCAGTTTGCTCTCGTGCAATGCTTGTGCTTTGAGCAGGTCCGCGCGTTGTTCTGACAGTGTGGCGTGTTCTGTGGAGAGCGTTGACAGTTGTGTGTCGGTCTATGGGAGGTAATACACAGCATTACAAGAAACGCAAGATCAAGAGAGTCAGTATAGTCTTAGATAGTAGGCCACATCGATGCTTGACTGACCTCCTCCTTCTCTTTCCGCTCCCTTAGAACGAGAGCAACAAGCTGCTCGCGTGTCAATCGAGACAATTCAGCGTCTTCAACATCTTCGACATCAGCAGTAGTAGCTAATGAGCCACCACTGCTGCTACTTGACATAGTTGCACTGCTCGAGCCATTTATGTATTGTTGCGCATTGCTCGTCCTTCTGGATGCTGGACCAGTCTGCGGACTTGTTGTCCTCGCCGTCGCAGCTCCATTGACACTGCTGCCAGCTCCCAGTGATGCCCTCTTTCTCGCCATGGTCGTCTGTCGCGTGATGGCAGCTGCTTTAGCAGCACTTGGAGGCGATGATGCTGCTGATGTGTTGCTGCTGCTTGTCGCTGTTGCTGTTGTGGTATCGTTGTCGCTCATAATGCTGCTTCTTGAAGCGCGACTTCGCGTATGGCCATGGCCATGACCTTGGCCTTGAACGGGACTTGAGGTGTTGCTGCTGCTGCTCGAAGACATGGCTAATACTTGTGATATATTGATGTTGTCACTGACCAAGACTACCGCATCTGACCATCTCAGTATGTCATGCTGGAATGTCACTCGTATGTAAGCTTAAGTCAGATATAGTGCACTTGCATCCAACACAAAAACACAGAGAAGAAAGAGGCCTGGACAGAGCAGCGGCGCGTAAAGTGGCCCGGGCCCTTGCTAGTACAAAAGCTTTTTCAGCGGAAGTACGGGTGAATCCAAGCTGTTTAGAACCCAATAGAGCAGTATTATATGCTTCCTCGATCTCTGTATCGATACAGACAGCCTCTATGTGCCTTTCATATCTAATGCTCTATAATTGTGCACGTGCCCACGCACAAACGACAAGGACACGCGCGAATTCAATGGGCCATTCGCATATCAGGTCGTCCTTGATCAAGTACCAACTTCACTGCGCCCTTCTCCAAGCTATGGTACATGCTGGGGTCTTCAAGGCCAAGTCGTCCATCCCGCATGCTCAGACATCGAAGAACACGCTTGCTGTAATCACCCATTCGGGGCCAGACTGACTTGACTGCCCAGCATCATGGAAGTATGTACAGAGGTAGAAGACCGTATATATGTGTTCGGGGGCAAGGCGTCTGCTATGATCTATGCTACAGCCCTGCTATGATGCTGTCGGCGAGGCGAACCAGACGATAATCAGGTCACAGCGTACGGTACCGTCTCGGGCGCCTGGACCTTCTGCAATTCCCCTGCATATCAATGATATGTAGACAGATATGAAAAATACTGACGAGCTTCTAACAGCAAACTCACTGTGGCAGATCTAGACCGTCATGATAGCTAGCTACGGTAGGTGTTCCATCACACCTCGGGGCCCCTGCTATGATAAGTTAAGCGTGGGCAAGACATTCTCTTTTTTTCGATCAGTCGTTATAAGAAGATCTCTCTTATCGTGAGACAAAAAAAGTAGCGCTTTTTGAGGTGTCAGAGTTCCAAGCTTCTATACGGGAACGATCATCCAGCTATCTCTATCTTTGCTTGCGTTCGCGCTAACGGACAGAACCGTGTCATAACTTAAGCAGCAAGATAAGGAAGGAGATTATCGTATCTTCACCTACAACGGCAGAAAAGATCCCTCGGAGCGTTAAGCAGCTACATGTTCTTCCTCTCTTTTCTCTTTCTTCTTCTTCCTCCCCCGTCAATGACATCGGCATACTAGGCCATTTGCCCTTAACAGCAATAGAAGAGGCAAGGTCTTCTCATACTCCACTCAAGTCAAGATGGGAGCCAAAGCGAAACAAGTAATCCATTTCCTAGAGGCTCCAAATCCAAGAGGACTAGATCACAAGCAGCTCTTTATCGAAAATGAGGATTTGAAACCTGTAGAAGCAGGTCGTAGACTGTGGAAAGCGCGTAACTTTGCAACATTCTGGATTGCTGATGGTTTGTGAGTACACTCCATCACATCTCGTTGTGTAACTCTTGTACTGAGACTGATACTGATTGCTGCGTTCGCGTTCCAATCTATGCTAATCTAGCAATCTGTAAGGCTGATCGGGATGAAGCCTTCGTTTTCGGTACTACGAGCTAAATGACTGCTATAGCAACACATGGTATATCGCATCAGCGATGGTGAGTCTATACACCAGCTTCCAAAAAATCATATAGCAAATCTGACCGTCTTGTTATTGTTAGCTGCCCGCTTTGAGCTGGTGGCAAGCATGGATATGTGGGGAAATTTCAGGACCCCACGTCTCATTTGGCAATGACCCCAGTACTGAGACCATTTCTCTGCTCTTTCGTTTTTAAAGGTGTCTGGATCGGATATACATTCACTGGTTTCCTAGTAGCTGCAGGCGCAAGACCAGGAGGTGTCTATCATATCGGTCAGTCTAGCAATTTTTCTGTCTTGGCCTTGGGGGCCGAGCCTAGAGCGCGTCAAAGTACTTCAGGGCCGAAATCACAGGATCAAAATGATTGACCATGAATGTGCGGTCATCTGTGCAAACTTATGTATACACAGGCTTCCCAGTCTTCGCAAGAGGTAGTTTCGGTATCTTCGGCTCATTATGGCCCGTCTTCAACAGAGCAGCAATGGCATGGTAAGCTTGTTCGCCCATCTTACAAGAATTATGGGACCGACCGCTTAGCCCATGGAGACATGTCCCTTCGCAGTATTTGGACTGGTGTTCAATCATGGATCGGAGGACAGTGTGTCGTACTCCTCCTTCGATCTTTGGCGCCTAGCTATGCCAATCTACCCAACTCGATGCCTGCTTCCAGCGGTACTACCACGCGTGATTTCGTTGGATTCTTCCTCTTCATCCTTATGCATATTCCATGCGTTTGGCTACCTGTTGAGAAGGTTCGACATTTCTTCACTGTCAAGGCCATTGTGGCACCCATTGCTGGTAAGTCTAGCCGTTCTTTTGTAGGAGATAGCATGCAAGCTTTGGATTGGAGACTGACGGTCCCTCTACAGGTATCTCATACATGGCATGGGTCATACACCGCGCGCATGGTATCGGACCTATCATTCATCAACCGGCTCAATCTAGCGGAAGCGCGCTAGGCTGGCACATGGTCGATGGCATCATGTCAAGCATTGCAAATTTTGCAACTCTCATCTGCAACGCCTCAGACTTCAGTCGATTCGCACACAAGCCAAGCAATGCAGTCGTTCCTCAGATTGTAGCTATTCCTATGACCTTCGGTTTAGTCTCCTTTGTCGGTATCATCGTTGCAAGTTCTTCGCAAGCTATTTATGGAGAAGCTTTCTGGGATCCTCTCACTATGCTTAGCAAGATGTTGGAGGAAGACCCATATGATAGCGGAACGCGAGCCGGTGTTTTCTTCATCTCCGCCTCTTTCATCATCGCACAACTTGGAACCAATGTCGCAGCAAACAGTAAGTGACTTCTTGCTTTGACGGCCTTTGGAAGCCTGCTGATCCTTGCCTTTAGCCATTTCCGCCGGTTCCGATCTTACCGCTCTGCTACCTCGGTTCATGACCATCCGAAGAGGTGGATATGTCGCAGTCATTGTTGTAAGTCTTATCTAGAAGACGGTCTCTCGCTCTCGCGCTGACTAGTGTGTTCCTTTCACAGGCTTTCGCGTGCGTTACAGCCTGCATCGGCCCGAAAGGCTTCGCGTTCGCTCTCATGCTGACGTCGACCGTATTTGTGTTTATAGGATGTGCCCTTGGAACCTTCTCAAATCCAGCAACAACTTCACTACATACCTCGCTTCATACAGTGTCTTCCTCTCGGCCATCATTGGAGTGTTGTTCTGCGACTACTTCCTTATCCGCCGCGGTCGACTGGTAGTTCCAGAACTGTACACTTTATCTAGCTCAGGATTCGCTCACTACTGGAAGGGAATCCACTGGCGAGCGTATGTCGCGTACATCTGCGGTATCATTCCCAATTCACCAGGTATGCTTCGGCTTATCTCGTAAGGCACTGGCGGTCCGATGCTGATTTCTGTGGCAATGACAGGCTTTGGAGCGGCAGTAGGCGCCTCGGACGTAGCTTTGGGAGCCAAGCGTATCTATCAACTCAACTTCTTCGTCGGATTCATCGTCTCATTCGGACTCTACTACATCCTGTGCCGCTTCGTCGGCACTGTACCTGGTATGGAATCTAAGGGTTGGCACGAGGATTTGCATTACGAGCCAGAAGACGATGTTTCCGAAATGGGCAGCCCAGGCATCGTCCGTGCTTCAAGCAGCGACAAGGATCTAGGGTCAGACGTTATCAAGATGGCCTAGGCTCCCGTGCTCAGCGGACTATGGGATTACGAGTGACTATATGTGCAAGTGTTTGAAGCGAAATTAAAGGCTGCCGGTCGCAGATGGGGCGACCGTGAGAGTGCTGGGAGCCGCATTATGTATCAGTACACCAAAACAAGAGTCTAATGGCTACATTATCATTAGATACATCTAGACGTAATATGTTCAAAAGTTGAAGTCTTCGTAATGAATGTCTTTCCCCGGTAGCCAAGTCATGACAGTATTCCTGAGGGGCACAGAGGTGCACAGGTACCAATGCTGCAGACCTGTGCTAAACTCTATATCCTCCTTGACGAGTCTTCGCTGATTAACCTTAACTCCTTTGTTGGCCAATTTTTGCAAGACTTGTTGAAACGCTTCTTTAGATGAAGGATGAAGCGAATCCGTGTTCGTGAAGAAGATCCGGGCAGAAGGTGCCAAATGGGGACTTGACGTAAAGAAGTCCAGAGCTAGATTATGATCTCTGGCTTGAAGAGTCCAGTATAAATCGATTTGTCCTGCGTCTAATGCTGGTCCAGCGCTCATCAACGGGGTAATGCCAACTCCACCAGCTATGAAACCCGCTTTACCAGCCGAAGTATCAATCTTGAAATCTCCCCCGAAACCCTTTACTCCAGCTTCGATCTTCTTGAACTTGTATTGGCCAGCTTGGAATAGGAAGTCTGTTACTCTCCCGATCCTACGTATGGTTATATCGAAAGATTGGCCCGGTTGTACAGTCGGCGTCGATGAGACGGTGAATGTCCGGATCAGATCATCATTGATACTTGTTGGATCGTTGTCGCGCATATGGCTGTACCCCATATCTAGCTCGCCTGAGAAATCAAGAGCTACCCATTGTCCAGGTGTATAGCTCGCTTTCGTGGCGGGGATGTCTTCAGAGAACGCAAAGGTGAATCTTGCGATGGTCGGTGTGATGAGCTTATGTGATAACAACTGCACTGTCGTGGAATTTTTTTCATCCATATCCGGAAGCTGGTGTGATAGCTCTGTCGCCAGTTTTCGCACGGATGGGTTATAAGGGGAGAATTCTAGCTCCTTTGCTCTGACATAAAGACCTTGTTTGACCAGCTTGACTGCTTCTACAGTCAGACAGACCGCAAGGTTTGAATGTGGTAGAAGAGCTGCAGCTTTGTGCGCCACAAGCAGTTCTACTTTCCCAGAAACATACAGCATATCTCCAGTCTCGAAGTTCGGAATGATCAGTCCAGCTCGAGGATCGTCAAAGAATCGCCCCAGGGTTTGGTATAGTCTGTTTCCACTGTACTCGGGCCATACAAGCTTGTAAGGCTCTCCGTCTTTAGCCTTCACGGCTCGAACGAAGCCTTTCGGCCCACCTCGATGATTCGTGCTCATATCCTTGTCACCGCTGGCGGAAGAGACGAAGAAGAGGTCCGCTTCTTGAAGTAGTGCTAAAGCTTCTTGGGAGAGATGTGAGCCTTCGTAGTCAAGACTCGGCACCGAGAAAGCTGGTTCGATATGTTTACTGTTAAGATATTTGGGACAGTTCTGGAAAGAGCACCTTTCTCAGCTTGTGTCAGGTCATGAGGGAAAGTAAGAGCCAAAAGTTACACCCAAGCTCTGTTCAATATTGACGATAAGCTGCAGCTCGGACGCGTCTCTTTCGTCAATTTCCGTCTGACCCAGAGCTCCAGCGATTGCTCTGCCGAAAAGCTTTACTCGACGTCTAGTCTCGAGGTCGATAGCTAGTGCACCTATCATCTTCCCTCTGAGAGCGCTGCCCTGTCCGTTTGCGCCCATCAAGCTGTCAACTACCGGATCATACGTGGCATCTACAGGTACTTTCATAGCTATGACATTCTCCATTGAAGGTATTCCCCGTGCGAATCCAGGTGTACCTCCCCATAAGGTAGTCCATACTTTGCCATTATCGTCTACAGTACCGACTGCAAGCAAAGGCGAGCGTGAGAGAAGAGTGGCAGCTCCTCCGCTCAGCATCGGTACGGTCGGATTATCTTGATAAGGTACCTTCATGAGCTCTTGTACCTTTCGCTCGCCATCGAGCCACTTCATTTCTTCAAAGACAACAGCGGCCATCTTGTAGAATTTGAACGATAGCTTTGTTACGTATTACACACGCCAGTTCCTGCAACAGATATACGTTTCACGGACGCGTACTGGAGCATCGAAGCCGGTCGTGCCAGAGTAGGTAGTGTATCGGCAGGAAATCAGAGGGTACCGAGCGCCGAGAATGCCGTCAATGGCCCATAAAGCAGGTCAATCACAAGCGGAAGAGCCAGTATATAACGGGAATGAAAGGGAAAGTATATGCAGAGTCCGCTTGGTGCAAAGCGAAGAGCAGACAGAGATACATGCGAGTCTTTCTCCACGAGCTGGGCCCCGCTGACTGTGCAATCGAGGTCCCCCGCCTCGGCTGACTGTACTCGAGCACAAGATCGACAATGGAAGACATACATCGATCTGCTGAATGTTGTAAGTTTGTGCTTTGTCCATTTATGCTAGTTTGAAGTGTCTATAAGTACAAGAAGGGATAAATGAAAGTATGGCATACCTATTCTCTCAAAGTTGACTTCCTCACTGCCATCAAGGTAGAAAAAGAAAGCCAATCTACAGATTATACACGAAATCAAGCAAGGACAGCAATACTAGCCGCTACTACGCTCAATGCAGCTACTAATGAAGCCAAGCTCGATATTTGCACGCCAGTCGTCGCAGCTCCTGTATTGTTGCTGTTTGATGTGACTGAGCCTGTTCTTTGAGAAGACCCACTTGAACTTGACTTGGAAGCTGATCCTGAGCCTGAGCCTGAACTTGAGGATGATCCAGGTGATGCGACTGTTGTTCCGTTACCCATCGCGATAGGCGTATATTGGACGCCATTCAAGTTTGCTGCAACTTCGAAGACGCTTCCATCCTTCACGTCATACTGTACGGGTATAAAGAAGTGCGAATACAGTCAGTCGAGACGAAGATGGTTTGGCGAGATGAAAGACACTCTTACGAAATCGACTAGCATGTAGGTAGGGTATTGGCCATGTTCAGCAGCACATTCAGCTGCATTCTGACCGAGGGAAGAAGAACCAGAGACTGCATTTGTAGATTCCAAATTGGCCGTATCTGGCACTGGGATTTGCGATCCGAAGAAGGTAAGGTTCTTATCAAGGTAGTCTGACGAGTGCAAAAGAGAGAGAGAAGAGGAGTGCACTGTTAGGATCTCGCCTGATGACGAAGGTATGCACCTGGAAACAGTCTGGCGCGAAACTTACGGTTCATCATGTACATTGGGGTATCAGCTGTTCCTCTATCAATAGTGCAAGGGAATGAAGCGTCTGTTTGGTCGTACGGGTTTTCCCAGAAATGAGTGACTAGATTCGTTTGAAACATAGAGGGAAAAGGGGTGTATTAGGACTCATCAGCATGGGACTCTGGATTCTTCTCGGAGAAAGTCAAAGACACTAGAAGGACTCGGAAAATGAATTGGAGAATGAGGAGAAAACTCACAATGATCCAAGATATAGTTGACACTTGAATAATCAGCATTGTAATCCATGAAACTGACTACTCTCTTGCCGGAGGAAATGAGTTCTTGTAATGTTGGCCATGCGTTGTATGCTACAGGTGTTGAAGTGGGTACGTATGACATTGTATCTAGTCCTACCGCTTGATAAGCAGCGCCGAACTGAGCTACGGGACTGTCATAACATGTAAGAAAAGGCAAAATGATTAGTCCATATTCAAGATCTGTTATCCCATACTGACCGGTATACAGCCCCAATTTTTTCCAGACAAAACTCACATGCTATCTGAATTAACCCAAAGTATAGTAATGACTTCATTTGGATTTTCATCCAACCAACTTCTCACTTTACCAAGGTAATCAGTAATAATACCAGCGTCCAATAAAAGACAAGATGAATGACAAAGATGAATTTCGTTATCTTGTGCATGACCTTGATTTTGTAGCATTCTAATTCCATTGTCCAATTGTGTTGTAACATCATAATTTTGATTCGAAGCTATGGACCCTGCTTGCACACTGTAGGAATTGTGTGCTCCAACGTATGAGACCTGTTGATTTTGTTCAGTGTATAATGTGTATTCACAGTATTGCAGTAAATGCGCGTAAGGAGGGTAGTGTCAGCTGTCGATACTAATCGACTAAGCAGATGACGGGGCGAGCCAGCTTACGTTGCTGTATTGACGAGAGCACTGCATCACACAACAACAGCAGTGGTGTCAGCTTTGTAAGCTCGTAGTGCTGTCTATCGCGTCCTTCCTGCCGAGCACAGCGCCACCTTGAATAGACAGACGACTGCGCGAACAAGCCTCTTGGAAGGAGCGTGCAAGTACGATGAACTCACGAGCTCAGCATGCCCATTACACGTAGACTGGGCATGAGTACTGCCAGACAGGAGCAGCAGTGAAGCAGCAAGTGCGGCCGTTGCCGTCTTCGCGTATGTGTTCATGGCTGTCGTGTTGTGTTGTCGGTGGCTATTAGACGGCTCTAACTTGGGACGCTTGGATGGTACTAAATGCGTTGTGCTGGTTGAAGAAAGTAGCGTAGTACTGAGTAGAGAATGTGTAATGTGTAGTCCAAGCCGCACAGCAGCCCTGTCCTAGTTATAAATGGCTGTTGAAATGGTTGCAATCACGTCAAGTCAAAAAGAAGGGCAGAAGCTCGCTCGCTCGTCGCTGGAATGTGCCGAGAGATCATCAAATCAAAGAAGACAACGACAAGGTATGGCATGGCATGGCATCAGAGAGGAGCTTGAAGCAACGCTGTCGATGCGATCCACTGACATGCACCGTCATGGCAATGTACATCGTATTCCTGTCCATCCTTCCTGACTCTCCCACGTTAGAAGCCTGTTATCTCCCGCCCAGAGTCGCGTCCATGCGTCAGTCAACATCGCCAGAGTCGTGTATCCAATGCAATGAATGGGTGGCAAAATCCAACCTGTGTGAATGTTGAATATACCGTTTCATGGAAACCAGGCAAGGCAACGCAATAGCACTTCAAGTATAGATTGTAGATCGGCATGTAAGACTTTCATTTCCAGTTTCAACCAGCGAGTACAAAGCGAACAATTCTAGCTCCGTCTATCGGGTGCCCAGCAGCTGTGAGGGGCCCAAGGCTAGGACAGATTGACACAAAAAACTGAAAAGATGAATAATGAAGGAGCCGTGACGTAAAATAAATGGGGGTATTCGCACTAAATAGTGGCTAGTAGCCGGTGTGCATGTTGTTGTTGACATAGAATTTGAGAGGAGACCATGGGTGAACAACATGATAGTTTTTAGTAGTAGGAGAAGGACTGATTTGGAAGTGTACTTAAAAAGTTGAAGGGAGTGCCAAAGCCCGATTGAGGCCACTTGAAAGAGGAGAGAAGATACAATACATGAGGAGCGAGAGAGAGAAAGAGAGACATCGAACCGAATTTCCTTGAAGACTTAAAGAATAATGGTAAAACCGCACTGAAAGACTTAGAAGAGAGAGAAAAGAGAAGAAAACGTGAGTGAAATGGGTGGAAGTGGGAGTGAAGTAATGTGGATTGTATCGGAACACAGAAGGCTTTTGAGAAGCTGTGTATGCTGATGCAACAGATGGAAAATCCTTGATGAACGAGCTCTATTGAAGCATCCTTGATTCTGGAGTAGTTCACTTTCGAATGAGTGTGATATAGAGGTAACTTTCCTTGTGCAACGGACTTCAGACTAAATCGATGGAGACTGAGGATTCCTTTTTAACGACTTTTTGGAGGCATTGCGTTGAGAATGTGTAAGCGATAGAGTTATGCATTGTTTGCTTGGGCATGTGGGACTTCGCGTTGCAGAGGTGGATTCTTGCGTGGTATTGGAGGAGACGTTTACCAAGTCCAGACCTGTGTCCAACAGATATCAATGCACAGCAAAGCAAAGTTCGGAGCATCAGTATACTTCCACGCTTCAGGATTATGCTTCTGGCCCCGTCTATATATGTATATATATATATATATATATATGTATATATAGTGAGAGAGAGAGAGAGAGAACTCACCTTGAGAGTAGAATCCCAAGAACCAGTACACAAAGCCATTCCATCACTACTAACTCCGAGACAAGATACTCTATTTTCATGACCTGAGAGTACACCAACTCTTTCTCCCTTCAAAGTGTCCCAAACGTTACAATTGAAATCATCATATCCAGCGAATAATAATCTTCCAGATGCTGAGAAAGCGACACTTGTTATTCCACATAGAACATTGTCGTGCGTATATTGATTTAATTCCCTATCTGCTCGTAGGTCGAAGAGACGGCATGAGGCATCGTCGGAACCTGATGCGAAGGCATCTCCAGATGGGAAGAATCTAATACCAACACACAAGCAGGGTCAAAGAAATCAGTCTTGTTTATCCCTTGCTTCCTTTAGTTTTGGACCAAGGGAAAGGGTCTCATAGATCGGAGAGAGAAGAAGAGGTAGACGCACTGAACAGCATTGATATCGCTCTCGTGACCGATAAACGTCTGCACTGCTTTTCCTGTCCGGATATCCCATACTTTGGCAGTAGCGTCGCATGCTCCTGATACGAAGATATTTTGATTTGATCCAAGGGAGAGACTGTGAAAAAAAAATCATAACCCAAGTTCATGCATCAGCATCTAGAACAGGAAACGTGACAAGCGTGATTGTTACAGAAAAAAAAAGGTTGTGTGTCACTCACCTCATAACATCACCGGTATGATCATTAAATTCAATGACTCTCATTCCAGCATCTATATCCCAAAGCATACAAGTCATATCACCCGAGGAGGTAATAATCTGTCTATCATTTAAAAAACGACAGCAAGATAAATAACCCGTATGAGCTGATAATTCTCTAGCAACCTTAATAGTCCCTTCTCTAGATCTCAAATTATAAATTGAGCAAATATTATCCAATCCACCACAAGCTACAAAATTACCAGAAGGTGCATATGCACATGTCATCACCCAAGATGAACGTAATGGTATCGCATGTACTTTATTTGATGTATATGCATCCCATACTATTAATTTACCATCTTGTGATGCTGATACTAAATGTCGTTTATCTTGTGCCCAGTGCATTGCGTATATTTTGGATAAGTGCCCTTTTAATGTCTTGCGTGTTCGCATCGCTACTCTTGGTAGTGGTTCGATTTCATTCGCCATGATGCGCACTACATCAGATGTATTAGAAAGAGGATAGTTCAGTCAGCTTTTATGAATGCAGGTTTGGTACCCAGAAGGGTTCGGGAGGTAGAGAGAGAGAGAGCATGCGGCGGCGGCGGCGGCATCATCATGAACCGGCCCAAAAGACGCGATTGTGGAGACCGAACAAGAGCAGGAGGTAGGTATTCGATGAAGCAATCTTGCTCTTCATAACCCTCTCTTCAACTCTGCTTTTCAAAGTATCGCGTATTTCTTTGACGTTGGAGGTCAAAGAGTGCACGGATGCATTTGTGACACAAAGCTAAAGCGAGAGATGTGGGTGCACCAAGGAAGAGGAGGAGAGAGGGCAAGGCAAGGCACCACCGAATGATGGATGCTACGAGAGAGAGAGAGAGAGAGAATGATTAGTCAACTTACACGTGGTGTCACCCAGTTGATCCCTCTTCGCTCTGATCTTCTCCTTCAGCACATCGGCCTCCCTTCTCGCCGCTGCAATCTGTATTGACGAGCGAGAGGGTTGATGCGATGCGGGCATTAGACGGAGTCAGTGGACTGCAACGATAGCATCAAGGACGAGCTACACATACCTTCTCTTGTATCTCAGTGGACGCCATGGTTGCTGCTTGCTATGACTAAAAGGCGGTCTCCTTCTCCCGGTCTCTTCACCGTCTCTTTACTCTTTCTTCTCCAGGTGGGTTGAATAGGAATAAGGGCTTGCGAAGGTTGATGCTGCTGGACTAGGATGAGGGGGTGATGGATGGAGTATGACTTGACGTTGACAGATGTGCACACTCCAAGAATGGTAGTATTGATCACCACGGTTATAATGCAACGCAATGCGTATCACTGTCTCTCCCACTATTGCGAGCGAGCAGGCGGGCTTCGTTCTCCCTCGTCTCTCGCTTCTTGCACGTGTGGTACACTTGGATGTGTTCAATTGGACCTAGGACTGAACGACGTAGACTTCAGGAGTGTCGATAAGCAATGATGCCCAGCCTATACTCCACTGCTGCCCTTGTGGTGTGGGTGTACTGATATTGTCGTTGTGTTTCAAGTGCCGACTACTCTCCAAAAGGGCGAGAGCGCTCGCAGGGCCTTGTGCGGATAGGCGGCGGCACGATCGAGAAATGATCGACACAGGTATTGGCACAGAGTGAGGGAAAAGGCGGCAATGGTGGAATGCACACACATACATATACACTCGGAGGTCACACGCATCACTCCTCACTCGGTACAGTGTTGCATTGTTGCTTAGCCTAATCAAACAATGGCAGCTTCTCCAGATCCATGCTCGTAGAGCTGCAAAGCTTCGAATGACTTGCTTATGCTTTATTTCAGATTGGTACACACAGGGAATATTACATAATGGTAAAACACGCACTCGGCAAGCGAAAAAGATGTAAAGGAAGTACGGAAAGGATGGAGAGTGGCGGAAGAAGCTAACGCAACTACTTCTATACCTTCATCTATGCCAACGATCATAAAGGGTAGAACTTATTGAAGCTACGAACCTCCTCCAGGTTCAGATTGAAACATCATAAACATTTTAAAAGTTTACATGCCCAAGCTCAATGTAGATGGTCCAGGAATGGTATTCTCAGGCCATGAAACAGATGGTAGTCCCTTTTGATCCTTTGCCATTGCACCTCCGAACTTGACTGGGCCATTCTTGGCGTTGAATGAGCGGATGCGCTCAATTACTTCGGGGCGGAAGCGTTGGAGAAGACCTTGGATGGGCCATGCGGCGGCGTCTCCTAGGGCGCAGATGGTGTCTATACATGCGAACGAGCGTGCGAAAACGAGCGAAGCGAGTGAGCACATGATTGGGGATGGAATGTAGAGCAACATGCAAGTAGTGGGGAAATGGTTGGTGTTCATAGTCAGCTTCAGTGTAAGATGTGAGAAACGGTATAGTGCAATGATCACTCACGTCCTTCAATCTGTCGTGTCAGCTCGTACAGCATATCGACTTCTCGCTCAGCAGCGCGTCCCTCGACCTAGTAACAAAGAGAGTACATTTAGCAAGCTGACCTTGCCTTTGAGTTAGTTAGTTAGGCATGCTCACCATTCGGTCCATCATGTTCATCATCCATGTCGTTCCCTCACGGCAAGGTGTGCCTGCACGAGACCTCGGAGGATCAGCAGGTGCTCCTCTGATTTCTAATTGGATGCGATGTAACTCACATTGTCCGCATGATTCGTGAGCGTAGAACTTGGAGAAACGAGCGATAGCTTGGACGATGTCTGTTGATTTGTCCATGACGATGACGGCGCCTGTACCAAGACCAGATCCGAGATCCTTGAGCGAGTCGAAGTCCATTCTATCGGTCGAATTAGATCAGTCAGCATGTCGTTCTCGGCTATAAATGCAACGGAACGATGATATGGCTTACAGGGCTGTCTCGCACTCCTCCTTGTTCAAGACAGGTACGGAAGAACCACCCGGCACGATACCCAATAAGTTGTCCCATCCACCTCTTACGCCGCCACAGTGTTTCTCAATCAATTCCTTGAGTGGGATTGACATTTCCTCCTCTACGACGCAAGGTTTATTGACATGACCAGAGATGCATAATAGCTTAGTACCGCTATTTCTATCTCTTCCGAAAGCGTCGAACCAAGCAGCACCACGACGAATAATGGTAGGTGCCACAGCTACAGTTTCGACATTTGCGACTGTTGTAGGACGTCCGAAGAGACCTACGTCTGCTGGGAAAGGTGGCTTGAGACGTGGCTTGCCTTGCTTGCCTTCTATGGACTCGATGAGCGCTGTCTCTTCTCCGCAGATATAGGCTCCCGCTCCTCGATGAACATAGACATCGAAGTCGTAGCCGGAATTGCAGGCGTTCTTGCCGAGGAAACCTGCCTTGTATGCTTCGTCAATAGCGACTTGGAGATGGTTGGCTTCTTGGTAAAACTCTCCTCGAATATAGATGTAGGCTATATATTACAGTAATGGATTAGCTTAAGGCGTTGAGTGGTGTCCATGTCCCTCGCTGGCCAGTGAGAACAAGGCCAATCGAGAAATTGGGCAAAGAGCAAGCAAAGCGCAACTTACCAGCAGTAGCTTGCATAGCTCTACCAGCCACGAGGCATCCCTCAATAAGTTTATGAGGATCACCACGCATGATTTCTCTATCTTTGCATGTACCAGGTTCACCCTCATCGGCATTGACGACGAGGTATCTTCCATCCTTCATTCCTTGCTCTGCACCTGGCTTGTTCATGAATGACCATTTTAGACCAGATGGGAAACCGGCACCTCCTCGTCCTCGTAGTCCTGACGCTTTGACTTGTGAAATAATCCAGTCATGTCCTTTATCAAGGATATCCTTCGTTCGGTGCCAGTCGCCTCGAGACTGTTTGAGTGAGAAAGACAGATCGGGGTTAGTCTTGGATTGCTGAAGTGGTGTAAGAAGCGAAAGAAGTACTAACCTGGGCACCTTTGAGCTTCCAGTCATGTACGAGGTATGCCTGTATAGAATAAAAAGTACATCGGGATCGAGGCCAACGCAAAGCAATCAGAATCCTGGCATTTCTCTCTGTATCTCGGCTACATCTGGCCTAGCCATCGGGCTTCTTTGGCGAGCAAACTCACATTGCTGAAGATTCTATCCTGATCTCTCAATCCACCATACTGTCTCTTCTTAGGTTGAGGAGCGTCTTGAACTTCAGCGAGTCTGCTGCTGCTCGTTGATGCAAATGATCTGGTCGTTGCAGCTACGACTGATGGAGCTGCACATCGAACAGGCCCACGAGCGAGTGAGCGTGCTGCCGACCGAGAGCTAGATGGTAGTGTGCGAGACAGCATTATGATCTTGTAGGATAATGATGCCAAAGATGGGTTTATGCCTCGATGGTCGAGAGTCAGACCTTTGCTGCAATTAAGCCTAACTTCAAGATCCGAGATCTCGTCTCCCTCGCACAGGCAGGTGGCGGCCAATCGGGCGGCATTGATTGAACACATACTTGAAGACTGGTCTATTTCGCAACTACCGTCACTATCGTAGAATCACCTCTAATTGCTTCTCGTATTGTGCACATCCACGGTGAAGACCGCCTTTGTGAAGTCAGCAAGTTGCCGCGTGTTCCAGACTGCCAATTTGAAGCAGCTCGGATAGCACGCTTTCATCCGGCATTCATTACAGCTACGACAGCCAGTCAGGCCCATGCAAGGTAGTCAGCTACGAGCAATGGCATCGTAAAGCTGTTACTCGCAGACAACCTCCAGCTACAGATGCCGACCAGTAGAAGCCTTCGAAGAATGCACTTGCGATGGACAGGCTTCTTATCATGCTCCGGAGTTGTTCGCCATAGGTGGATTGCCGCTATCATTGTGCAACACCAGTCAGTGGCTCTCAGAAAAACACTGTCTCGTCCTTCGACGTAACGCTTCAATTCTGGGAGATTTTCTCCCTGGCCTTTCATTCAAGTAATAATGTGCAGTGTCGCATTCACCGCGTTGTGGCGCACTCGTCACACTCAATTCAGCGCTGATGCGAACTTAGATGGAGCTTCTCATATTTCACAGGCAGCACCCTCTAGTGAGACAGCCGGACAACCATCAAAATCCCACGTCGCGTACGCCATGCCAAAACCAATGACGCACCGCGAGCATAGCTGAAAGGGCCTATGACGCGCCATGCGCGCACACGCGCACGGTCCCTGATACGTTGTGATTACAACCTTGATCTGCCGTTATCGGCATCGACAAGGAATCACTCATCTTTTCTCTTAGCTCAATATTAATTGTTCTTTTCCATCGATTTCTCCCCTACCTCTCTCCAACCTGGTTCGCACAAAGCTCGAGCATCCTACCTCAGCGGGCTCATCATGTCAGCTTCCAAGCTTTTCATTCTCCTGGGCTTATTACTGGTCACAACCAGTTTATCTCGACCGCTTGATAGTAGTGTCCATGAAGCCCTGAAGGACCTAGCTCAGCGCCTCGACCTGCCTGCAGACGGGAAGGTCTGTCTGACACTAGGGAGTAACGGCACACGTACAGATGGAGCGTGCGGACCCATTGATACCGATGAGCTACCGGGCGTTGCCCTGCCAAAGAAAATCTTCGATCCGTACACTCCTTTGAGCTTCGGTGCTCTCAACCCGAATATGAACGCTTTATGCGGAACTCCAGTCAAGCTTACGAATGGAGACAATGGCATCACGATAACGGCAATCGTGACAGACAGTGAGCTCGACAACCGCTTATTAGATACGAGTCTTGAGCCTCTGCTGATCGCGCTCATTCGTGTTGACGTAGGAAATGAAGAGCCTCCTGCTGATCAGAGATGTAGCGACGAAGAGGGTGAATATGGACCTTATTCCGTGGACATCGATCCGGCCGGATGGGCAAGCCTGGGCGGAACTCAAGAGAGAAACGACGTCGAACCCGATAACCCAGGTGATTTGGCTGTATTGTCGTACACCTTTCTAGGCCAGCGCTATCATCGTCTAGCACATTAGGATTCAATTCAGCTTTGACAGCTCCGCCCCTCCCCCTTTCCTTCTTTTTCATAACGCGATCATCTGACCTCTTGCATTATAACGGGTCTACTGTCACACATAGCTGAACATGTTTGTACTTCAGATTCCCACATAGTAATACCATCTTCGGCTGCTCTACTCTCGGCGTGCAACCGCGATGCACAGACCGTGGCCGCCCGCAGACATCGATTAAATGCTCAGTGTGTTGATTCACACGCTACCTTGCTCGACAACTATCTGACTCGTTCACACTAAATTGCACAGCTGGGCAGCGTGTTACGGGGCTGACCACTGTTTCCCAGAACCGGTGCTGGACAAACGTAGTTGGCGGTACAAGATCGAGGCAACGCGTATTGGAAGCCGGACAAAGACGGATATCACGAAATCCAATGGTCCGGTCACATGTGCAGAGTCGGCTCTTATGCGACGGACGCGTACTCCGAAGTTCGGAGCTGGACCCTGCTAGTGACACAAAGGCTTCAAGCCGTAGGTCCGAAGACGGCTGTGGTAACTGGCTTTTCGTACGAGTCGCGATAGAGGGTTGCCTTTGCAAGGAGGTAAGCCTCGCAGACGTGGACTCTATCTGGCTTGCCTCTGCTTTCATCGTTCCGCTTCCTCGTTCTCACACTCTGCTGGTCAGCCCTTACCGTACGTCGTCTTGCATCATACCTTTCACACCCATTCGCCCACCTCCACCTCCACATCGCCGAGCCGGCCAGCTTTGCCTTTCTTCGTTGATACACACGTCCGCTCTCCATTTATTACCTGCGCCAAGCCGCCCTCTGTAATATGTCGGCTGCACACCTTTGCCTCATGGCCCTGCTAGCTATATCGGGCGCTTTGGGTGGGCCGGTGGACAACTCGAGTAGACAGCTAGACAAACGGCAGGACTCGGGTACAATATGCGTTACGTATCATGTCTGGAATCCCGCGCCAGACGCGGCACACCCTACCGCATGTGGTCAGACAATGGCGGACATCAAAGCGTCTTCCAGTCCTTATGTCTCCATGCCTGCAGCTCTGTTCGACGCGTACGCTAATGGACAATGGCCAAATCCTCTTTGTAAGCGGCAAGTGGAGATCACTAATGTGGACACTGGCAAGACGGTCATTGCGCAAGTAATGGATTGTGAGTCTCTTGCTCTGATTTCGTGTGATTTATTCCTGCTGAACACGGATGCTTGGATTGCAGATAATGGACTATCCAGTACACAAACGCAGTGCAAGGACAAGAATGGAGCACTTTATGGTCCGGTCTCCATAGATGTGGAACAAGCTGTATACGAGGGCGATTTGGGCGCGACCCTAGCAGCAGGCAAGGGCGTTGTGCGCTACAGGATTTTGTAGAAGTCACTCGACGAGCTTGATTCTCTTCTCAAATACCCGATATACCAACGCTTTGAACTGTTGTTTGCGCGCTGGACCGTGCCTCCGTTCTGACCGCAATTCCATTACACAGTTTCCTGTCTTAGTTGACCTCCTTAAGCCTGTTAAACCCTGACTAGCTTAAGCTTATTGATTGAGCGGTGACGGTAGCGACTGATTCGGTAACGATAGCTCTCTAGCTACTTTACACCTAGGCCTTCCATGATCCTACCAATCGAGGTTACAGACTTGTGTTTCTGATTGCAATCCTATCATACTTGTACTAAAGCTTACAAAGCAATCTTAGTCAAGTTTCCAAATTAGAAAGTTGGGTACTCACGAGTCTCTCCTTATTGTTTCCCTGCCTACTAAATGCTCAGTAAACTTCAATCTACTTTCTCACTTGTTTCAATCATTAGCATCATACTTCTCGCATACCATCTTCGCAGCTGGACGCCCGCTCTGCCTTACTCTTTGCAAGGCATACGCTCCCGTTTCGCAAGCACTGCGTCGATCGCCACTTTTTCCAACGCAACACTACTACCTACATATAGCAGCACCATGTCAAGTCAAAGAGTGTCACGAAAGTTGGCAAAGCCTCCTGTTCTAGCTGTAGAGCAGCAGGAAGGTGTCGGAGCTGTCGTCCGACGATCGATAGGAGGCCCGAATCTTCGAAATTGGACTCCCTTCCTAAGTGAGTACATTCTAGATTGCTGGTTCGGAGCATAGCTGACTTGTCATCGCAGTGCTGGATCATTTCAAAGTCGGCAAAGGCGCAGGCTTCCCTGGTAAGAGTTCAAACTGCTTATCAAAAAGGTACATCTTTTCTGACGATGACCCTCCATTTAGACCACCCGCATCGAGGTCAAGCTACCATCACATTGATGCAGAAAGGCTACTTCCGTCATGAAGACTCGAAAGGTCACTCAGGTTTCATCGGACCCGGCGACGTTCAATGGATGCAAGCTGGCAAAGGAATCGTCCATGCCGAGATGCCGGTCCATGAAGAAGGATCACCTGACCCGGAAGGTCTGCAACTCTGGGTTGATTTGCCTAAAGCGCACAAGATGGATGAGCCTGATTACCAAGAGCTTCCCGCAGACAAGATTCCTGTAGCGAACCCAACAGAGAACATCTCCATACGTGTCATCAGTGGCTCAGCGCAAGGCAGTGAAGAACAAGGTCAAGTGGAAAGTCCCATACGACCGGTTGGAGGATGCCATTATTATGAGATCAAGATGGAGAAAAGCGGCGATAGTCTGTTCCAAGCTATACCAAGCGGATGGAACGCTTTCATCTACACCCTTAGCGGCAACATATACCTAGGTCCATCAGGATCCATGGTGACACCTCTGAAGCCATACCACACTCTTATACTGTCATCAAAAGAAGGGCAGAGCGGCGTGCTCATCGAGAGTGCTTCCGATGATGTCCATTTCGTTCTGATAGCTGGTGAACCCCTTGACCAGCCAATTGTTCAGTACGGTCCATTCGTAGTCACTAGTCAGAGCGAAGTCTATGAAGCATTCGAAGATTACCAAAAGGGAAAGAATGGGTTTGAAGGTGCGCAAGAGTGGGCTAGCGAGATTGGCGGTAGAAAGATCAAGGGTTCCGCTTGAAAGTATTTTGTCGCCACCGGTCACGATGAAGCTCGAGCACGACTTTCGCATGTAGCATAGTCGCCAGTGCCTTGTACCTGCAACACGTTGTACACCTGAACTACATACCTCCTGCATCATTATGTTCAGGTCCTTTTCCGAGACTTCCTGCGTGGGTGTGATCGGGTCATTGTCCACTTTGCACGTCAACAGACTCGTCAGGTGTCTATTTCATTGCAAAAGCATAGCAAAACTTGCGGCAAGTCCCGGCGATGGAGGTAAATGAACAGGAGAAGCTTGAGAAGCCATCCTCTCCTCGGCTGAAAGAAGAGATTGACTCGTCAACGCCAGCAAAGAGGGAACTGTCAGAGGGAGAAGATCCAGAAAAGAGCGAAGACGAAGACGCGACACCACCGCCGCCATCAGACCGACCACCCGAGGTGAAAAGGCGACGTTTCTTTGCCAAAGAAAGCGACGATGACCTTCAAGAGGTAGAAATTGCACATGTCAAGGATGAAAAGCCCAACAGTACTGCTACAAACGGCAGCAGAGCCGGCAAGGGCAAGGGCAAGGCGGCAGATCAGCACGAGGTGGTGGAAATCCTAGACGACAGTGATGATGACGACATCATCCTGGCTGGACCGTCAACGGCCAGGCCATCTAATCCAGTCAAGAAGCCATACGTAGCTAGAGATGGCAAGGACTTCAAAGGTCAGAAGTACTTTGGAAGTAAGCCTTGCCGATCGCCACCATGAACAAATGTTGACATAGGCTAATCTACGATTCCAACCATGGTACAGCATTCACGACAAGAGCTTACGCGCTCATTTCGTCGAAGAACTCTGCAAAGGATGTCTTCAAGCAGTCTCTAAACGTCAAAGTAGAACGTCCAGTCGTTTCCGCCATAACACAGAAGAAGCTTGCGAACGCGTCTGTGAGTGTGCGTGAGAAGGCAGAAGATGCAATTGTCCGCCTTCGCAACTCGCAAGACCGCGAAATCGGTAGGATAGTGCAAAAAGACTCAGAGTATGTCAACCTGCGTACCAGATTTTGACACATGTCCAAGCTGACCTGTGATACTGTCGCAGATGGATGGCCAAAGCAATGGATCTGAAATTGGCTAGGTTCGAGGCCACGGTCGTGGAGCCACCCAAAGAGCTTTCAAGTGGTAAACTTTGTTGCAGATCCGTTTTCGTCGTATCTTCTGAGACTTTTAAGCACAGGCCTGACGGAGTTTGCTCTGAGTGTTCGAGCATATGTGTACCGGGATGCCTTCATTAGCCACCAGGCTGCTGCAGAAGATACCAAGAAGTCAGCTGAAGGCAATGCTTCTGTTCAAAAAGCAAAGCAAAAGAAAGCAGAAGGAAAGACAGCTTATATGGTAGATGAAGCGGTCGATACCGAGCTTGAGTACTTGCTACGCCGAAGAAAGGTAGCCATTAAGAAGCTTTTGAGTAAGATTGGCATGAAACCAGTCATGCGTGGCGATGCTGTTGAAAGAATAAGGAAAAAGACGGGTGTACTCGACTTCTACAGCGAGAAGAAGGCAAAGAAGAGCAAGAAGCAGAAGGAAGACGCAGTCCTAGTCAAAAAGACCGACGCAAAAGGGAAAGGGAAGGCAAGGGAAGAAGATGTAGAGGAGGAGGGCAGCGAACTAGCCAAAAATGAGGTCGAAGGTGTTTTGGCAAAAGCTAGTCGCGCTCATCTGGACCTTCCAGAAATGGATCCGCCTGCCCATTTCAGCTTGAACCTGAGATCCTATCAAAAGCAAGCTTTGAAGTAAGTACTGTGCTGTTCATATAGCAAGCCGAGAGGGCTAATGCCGCATCTGCAGATGGATGTGCGACAAAGAACGTGGCGTTGAAGACCAAGAGGAGCAGGAAAGCATTCATCCCCTCTGGGCAGAGTAAGCACGGCTCTACTGATCGTGGTTTGCAATTGCTGACACTCTGCCAAATTAGATACACATTCCCAGCTTCGAAAGACGTAATTTCTCTGGACCGTGAAGATGATGCATCGCCTCACGATGATCCATTTTTCTACAACGAATTCTGTAAGCTTGTCCGAACATTGTGCGAAGGTCGATAACCTGATTTGATTGCTCTCTGGGCAGCCGGGGAATTGTCCTTATCTTTCCCGCGTGGGGGCTCGACAGTTCCTGGAGGTATCCTAGCAGATGGTAGGACAATTCTCTGCACAAGCTGGATGTTATGGCTGACGCGTCACCGCTGCAGAGATGGGACTTGGAAAGACGATCATGATTGCTGCTCTCATTCACACGAATTACCTTACCGAAACCTCTAGCCGAGAAAGCTCACCATCATCTTCCGAAGGCTCCGGTGGATCATCATCGGAGGATGAAGTGGCAGCAGTGGAAAGTGAAACCGAAGAAGCGAAGCCAAAAGAAACAAAGAAGTCCTCTGGCCGGAAGCGACAAGCTGTTATCACCCAGAATGGCAAGACTGGCCATAGGAGCAGCGGCAAGAGACTCAGCAATCGCGAAGGCGCAACTCTGGTCGTCGCTCCTACAAGCTTGCTTACCCAGTGGAAGGACGAATTGCGGCGCACGTCTAAAGATCGGCTTTCTGTACTGATATACAATGATTCGAAGGAAATCAGCCACTTAGCTGATGAGCTAGATGGAGGCGTAGACGTTGTGATTGTGAGCTATGGAAAGATGGGTCTTGAATACGAGAAACATGCAAGTGAAGTGACAGGCGGACTTGCGCGTCGTCCGAAAGACGGCCTCTTCGCTATCAACTGGTATCGCATTATTCTTGATGAGGTGTGTTTCCGCTGTCATCGCTTGTCTACCCAGTAAAATTGGGGCTGATCGTTCTATGCAGGCACATAATATCAAGTCTCGAAGTACAAGAGCTGCGAAAGCATGTTATGCCCTGGAGGGAAAGCGTCGGTGGTGCCTCAGCGGCACGCCAATTGTCAATCGCCTGGAGGACCTTTTTTCCCTGCTGCATTTCCTTCGAGCAGAGTAGGTCACGTCAGTATTCAGCTCTAGAGACTGACTACTGATTGTCTTCAAACCCTCTGGCAGACCTTACGGCATATGGGCCTTCTTCAAAGCTTTTGTGACTATCCCGTTCCAGAACAAGGACAGCTCAGCTGGCGGCATTGTTCTGGAAATCATGCGAAACCTTCTACTCAGACGGGAAAAGAGCATGAAAGACAAGCAGGGTAACCCTATTGTCCCGCTGCCCGAAAAGAAGTTCATCATGGTAAATGGCTCTTTCGCAACTATCGGTGTGGCATTGCTAACGCGCAAGCACATCGGCAGCACGAGATATCACTATCGAGGGAGGAGCAGCGCATCTACGACAAAGTGAGTGCCATCAGCAGGCGACTTATCCGGCATTCAGGTCTCACTCCTTTATGTAACAGGTCAAGGAGGATGCAAAAAAGCAATACCGTGTATTCGCCGATAGTGGAACTGTGAAGAACAATACAATTGCGATATTGGCTCTGATTACTCGTCTGCGTCAAGCTTGTCTACATCCAGCGCTGCTTCTGAAGGCTGGTTCGAAGGAAGTAGATCCGTCTACTGTCGCCGTGAGAAAGATGGTCGCTAGATGGATTGCCGATGGTGGCAAGAAAGCATCTGCAGAAGAGGTGTTAGCAAAGTTGGAGGAAGCGGACGAGCAGCTGCAACCACAGTGCATGATCTGCGGAGATGTAAGCGCTTGCTTCTTTATGCCTTTATCCAAGGACTGAACCGATACTCCTGACTCGCTCCGCTACCAGGTCTGTGAGGACACAGTCTTTCTACCATGTGAGCACAGCGCGTGCAAGCAATGCATACTCTCATACCTTACTCAAGAGCACGATGGAAGTGTATGTGTACTCTATCGCAGCCTAACACAATCTCGCCAGCTGATCGATTCTACACACAGGCCATCTGTCCTGCCTGCGGTGAAGGCGTCGTGTACACCACTAAAGATCTGTACCAAGCCGTCAAACAAGATACCCCAACTAGCAAGAAACAAGAAAATGATGTCATTGACCTGAGTGACGATTCGGACTCTGATTCGGATGCTTACAAGCCTTCTGCCGCCGGAAAGCCTCTATTCAGGGCCCGTTCGAGATCAAGGTCTGTAGCGCTCAAAGCACCCTCCGAATCGCATGCTGAAGATTTTCTATTCCTAGCTCCTCTTCTTCCTCTTCGTCGACTAAATCTTCAACTAAGTCTGCCCGTAGTCAGTCGACATCGTCGCAAGATAACGGTTTGACGCCAAAGAATTGGCTTCAAAAGACCGATTTTGTTTCCAGTACCAAAGTGGAGGCGTTGATACAGCAGCTGTTGGAGGCAAAGGAAGAAGAGTAAGCACGCGGACCGGCTGCGCGAGCCAAATTGCGGTGCTGACCTCGCAGGAACCTGCAGATCCAAGTTTCACGCTGTGGTATTCTCTCAATTCACGAGTTTCCTTGATCTGGTCGAGGAAGGCTTAAAGGCTGCCAAACTCCGCTCGGTCCGCTTAGATGGAAGCATGTCTCGCAAGGAGCGCGAAGCCTCTGTCCGTCAGTTCCACGACAGGACGCGGCATTGTGTATTTGTCATATCGTTGAAAGCGGGTGGTACAGGTTTGAATTTGGTAAGCAGAAATCCTCTGCGCCTGTACTGTCCGACCTGCTCTTACCTACACATTGCTGCAGACGCTGGCAAATCGGATCTACCTCTTGGACTTCTGGTGGAATAGGGCTATTGAGGATCAAGCGGTAGACCGCGTGCACCGTTTTGGACAAGAGAGAGAGGTGAGAACTTGCTTGCTTTCGACCAGCTTCAGCCTTACTTCTGAAGCTGATAGACGGCCAAATAGGTATTGGTACATCGATTCTTGATAAAGAAATCGGTGGAAGTTGGCATGCTCAAGCTACAGAGCAAGAAGACGAAAGTAATCGATGCCTCTCTGGGTGGAACGGACAATGTCTCAATGCAGGAACAGTTTGACGCTATCTTCGAAGACGATTACTCCTTCAGCATAACAGCGTGAAATTACTTGAGAGCTGCTACGGTCTGCTCATGCAATGCACTTCGCTGTCCGCATGGCGACATGGCTGTCTGCCCAATGCCTGACTGACCACTGTGAATATGTCTACAGGCCTTGAACACATTTGAGTAACTTCGTGCGCCGAACTTCTAGTCGTCTAGAAGCCGAAAGAGGACATGTCGAATTCAGGTGGGGGTGCTTTGACTTCTTTAAGGACCTTTTTCAAGCCTTCACGGTGCGCATTGTCCAGTTGTTTAGGGGCCTCTACCTTCACCGTATCTTCGGGGGCTGGGGACACGCTGCGAGATGGCAACGTGCTGGGGATGTCCATGATGATGGTACTGTTCAACAGGTCAGCTACAGGTCAGCCTGGCCCACGGCGATAATACGCTATGATCGCACCTTCGTTTCTTCGGCTGGAACATGGAGGATCGTCTCCTATGATGGCCAGCTGGCCTCTTGGTAGAATTCATGGATGCAGTCTCGGTAATCTGGTGACCGTTTGCGCTCTCTTTGTGTGACAACAGCAGCAGTTGAAGCTCGGCAGAGGTGAACCTCCATGTGCAGACGAGGTCAAGTGCCAAAGGATGACATCCTTGCGGGGCGAGATTAGCCTAGCTGCTACCTGCAGAAGATCTTGGAACTCACCCATCCTGCAGAATGCTTCTGCTATATGTGTGATGAACTTGCAATCGCAAGGCAGCAATTCGTCAGCCATTGTCCAGCAGCGCAAGTCAGCTGTACATTGCGCATACCTGCGTCTCGCGGATTGGCAAGATCTCCCAACTTCCTCGAATCGTCTGCATCGACCAATCTCGTAGATCACCATACAATAGAACCAGACTTGGGTCCTCCTGCCCAGGAACGCCGATCTCTTTGATGTTCGGATTGTTCACGCTAGACAGTAGCTCAGCGAAGGGTGTCTGAACAGACCTCAGCGTCAGCACCGCCGAATGACTGAAGGGCTATCAGGCACTTACTACGAGTACTCGCACAGCCAAGTCCCTCCGCTTAAGCATCCAGAAAGCCCAACTTGCTAGGCGGCGATAGCCTTTTGCGAATGCCATTGGGACAATGGCATCGGACAAAAGAGACCTCAAGTGAGAGCCCTCGTCACCGTCGTATACTCTCGCGATCATCACAGCAAGTTGCCAATCGTCGAGCTGCCGCAGGCATACACCGATACAATCCTTCAGGCTATCGCCCAGCAGGAAAAACGCAGCGGCGTCATCTAGCAAAGTACGATGTCAGAAATTACGTATGACATTGAGGCAGACCGATCTCACGGAAGCGATGCTTGCTCATCAGGGCATATGCATTCTTTATTGCTGCAGAACGCCAGCGGGCTTCCTCGAAGTCGTTCATAAGGAATTTCATCATAGCTCCTCGCTCTTTATGGAAGGTTGCTTGCCGCCAGAGGCCTTGCACCAGACGCTTCTTCTTCAAAGCGAAGTAGAACAATGAGCAGGAGTTGGGATCGCGTGTATCACCCTGCGTAAATTCATTGCGAGCGATGCTTTCCAACTGCTGCGCCTGAGACACATGCAGTTCCGTGAGTTAGCAGACATTCGCAGCACATCTCGCAGCAAAGGTACGCACAAGAGATTCATTAGACCGGATCCACAGCGGGAGACAAAATTGCTTTGCGTCTTCCCAGAGGACGGGCTTGCCGCAGACTTCGTCACATGCCGTAAGCAGGATCTCCTGGCTTTCGCTGTGGAATGCCCACAAAACGTCCCGCCAGCGCATCTGGGGCAAGCGTTGGCCTGTGTCGGTACCTTTCATGTTCTGCGGAAGGCTCGGAGATGGTGCTCTCGTCACTGAAGGAGACTGTGTTCGATGACTTATAGCGAATGACTTGAGGGACAACAGGAAGCGCATGCCGTTGTTATCTAGTGCCCGTCTTTGAGCATCGACCTGTATATGCGTTTGTACGATCACGGCGAGGTGTGCTGCGTCTGACTGAGACAGGCGAGGAAGGGTTTTCCTGTCGATGTACTGTATGAGCTGTTCCGCTTGCTCCGGCGTCAGGATCTCGCTTTCTTCGGATAATCTGATTGAAACAAAAACTCAGATCTGGCGATTCTAGCTGACGAATGGCAAGCTTACGACTGGCGCTTCCGGACAAAGACGCTGTCTCCTTGACCTTGACCCGTCTGCGTGTAGTCTACAGGCTTAGATTTGGCGTGTCTCAGGGAGCAGCTAAAGCGACTTACGGCGTGCCTGAATCCGGAGTATGAGAGATAATCATCTAGCGAGAAGCGCGTATAGCAAAATTTGGTATCGGCTTCTTCCGACCGCTTGATGCAGTCGTAAAGGCGCCGCAAGATTCTGTTGACAAGTTTGTCCTTGCCTGCGCGTCAAGATCAGCTACAGAAAACCGGCATAGTTCGGTGATACACATGCTCACGAGATAGAAGACATAGAACTAGAAGCTGCGGGTGGTAGTCGGGCAGTACGCTGTTGAGCTCGTGCGAACTCGATCGTAAGCCATCCACTTCGGGGGAAAGTGGGGTAGTGTACGTTCTGGAAAGCAGGTGTAATTGGTTGCCGAGGGCGAAGGCTATTGAGCCTCCATAAGTGAGGGATGCCCCTGCAAGGGCTAGTGCGAAGCGACTTAGATCGTTGGAAGCTAACGGGGTCCACATGCTGTTTTCCTGATAGTAATTTAATCTTCTTTGGGAAATGACCAAGATCGTATCCTTCAGTGTCACCAGAAGAAGCGGAAGACCTTCGAGGTTATTGAAAAAGGAAATGCTTTGCGGTGCGTCCTGATTCCTAGGCGACGGAACAGCATCAGCAGGTGTGGGTCGAAAGTATCGTTTGCGAGGTCGGTACCCACTGGAAACAATAGGTGTATTCGAGACCGGTAGTAAACAGCGACGATTGTGTATTGATGATCCTCAGTTGTTGTTGCGCTTCGAAAGTGCCTACAACTGCTATGTAGTTTGTCGTTGAGCAGCACAGTAAGCTGATGTGCGACAACTGTGTGCGATGGCTTGTACTGTCGCGGTAAGATGCCCGCCCTCGTTCCAGGAGCAGGCTGCCAAGACATATGTCGCCATAGCTGTTGCTGAAAGATACTCGTGCGGCACTGCTTGCGGTTTGAGGGGTGACGATTGCCCTTGTGGCAGGGAAAGACAAGGGAGACTGGCACAGGATTTCCGCCGAAGACGCATCGATACGCCACACAATGATGGCACTTGAAGCATCTACCACGACGAGGAAAAGAGCTCCATCATTCGAATTATCGAAGTTTAGAGACAGGATTTCTTCGGTAAGTGGGAATGCCGGCAACGAGAGTTTCTGTTCTATGAGTTTGCGCCCATCGAGCTTGAGGATGAGAGCGCCTTCTGACGTCACTATAGCCGCTGTACAACCATCTTGAGAGACTGCAGCTTTCAAGGGCCAGGCTTCCGTAGTCGGCCTGTACACAGCGACAGCTCGCATGAGCGCTGTCCGGTCGCGCAATTTCCTCGCTTGCCATAGAATAGCTTCACAAGCAGTCCCAACTGTAAGTACTATTGAGGAGTCTTCGGAAGGGGCAAGGATTGCTATCTGTTGCCGGTGTCTAATCCTAGCATGCTTCCACGGTTGTGCAATGGCGATATCGGGCTGTGAGGCATTGTCGAGCCGTATCAAACCCAGTCCGGCTGATTTTGACAGCCCCAATATTGTCGCGCGGGACTTGTCGAGGCGCGAGATACAGTATCGAAGCGTCAACAGTTGCTGCCTGATCAACCGTGCCTTGTTGTATGCGACAGTGGATGATCGGGCAGCGGAATTTGAAGAGTCTCCAATATGCTACATAACGACCAGCAAATTGTCAGCTTTTTCGCTCACAATTAGTTCCAATCGACACGTCGCAGTACGGTCGTACTGACCTCGATAGTATGCAGGCGCAGTGATCCGTCCTCAAGTACCGAAAGAAGCTTCTTTTGGCCAATTTCCGCAAGCCAGAAGTAGGCGACAGGCATTAGGTCATTCGTTCCCGGACCTACAGTGAGCCAGAGCACAAAGTAAGGAGGCTCGTCTGGGAAGCATTTCCACAGGCGAAGGTAGCCATCCACTGTCTCTGTTACGAGCGTGGCCTGGTCGAGATCTGCTTTCCCTTCATTTAACCAGTATGATTTGCGAATGCGAGTGGAATGCCATGGAGCACAGACCCGTACAAGGCTTGATGGCTGTGTTTGTGTCTTTAATCTGTGCACCTGTGCAATGTTTGCATTCTTGGTCAAGGTAATAGCATACTGCGCATTAGAGGAAAGCCTGGCTTCCGTTACTTCGGTAGGCGAGCTGCGGTGCGGGTCGTGAGCAAGCTCAGCGCTTGCATACCTGCCTGCCCGGCAAAGGAAACTCACTTCTCGATGTATTGCCTTGACCAAATTGATAACCCTGAAGAGTCCTCAAGGCGGTAGAGCGCAATGGCCGAGCCACCAACGATAAACGTGTCTACAGCGAGCTTTCAGTCCGACAAAGCTCTTTGTGACAGTGTTACAAACAGGATCACCTTGGCAGAAGTCCAGACAATGAACTGGAAAGCCAGTCGAGAACGTAGAATGTACCTTGTAGGTATCTTTTGTAGTCTTGTACCATACGGCAACATGATCATCTAGTGCTGCGGCAATCTGCATAGTCACAAAGTGGTCAGCCCAGTCTTCCAGTATGGCTTGCGCTCACATACCCTCTGTGTAGTGTTATCAACGGCTATGGCTCGGATGAGACTGCTTCGCTGGGCGGTATTGGGAAACGCATCCGAGAACAGTAAGGTCGATTGCAAGTGGAGGTCTCGGTCAACGAGTTCAAGGTGATCACTTGATGCAATGGCCTGCAAGGTACATACGGGGAGATGCTTAGCAGTGTTACATTGGTGAGCTGCTAGACTTGCTGTTCAGGTTGCTCACGAAGGCTATGTTGCTCTCTTGACCATGGTGAATGGCTGCAATGCTATGACGCCCAGGATTCGGCTTGCCATTAGCAACATGGGACAGAGTCACCCGTAGAGATGGCAGCGCATCTTGTGGCATACTCCTGCTGCTCTAACAGCAGCAATGGAGCTTTCACAGCCTTGCACGGGTGAAGAAATATATATGTATAATATACTTGAGTCCGACGGCCACGAAGACAAGCAGCAACGAAGCGGGGGGGAACAGCTTACTTCTGATCCAACCAAGCGAAGCAGTCAACATAGATGATGGACGGGAAGGCATTGCAGACAAGCTGCTACGGCACAGCAAAGTACGCCTAGACATATCGCAATGTGCCGTTGTTACGAGACGCAGCCGCTCATACACCAGTGCCTCCAAGGCTCTGCTAGTTTTAAACCAGACACTGTGGAGAATAATGGAATGTACAGTGTGATATGGAGGATAAACTACTGCTATATGGTAGTGCTATAAGCAAGTCAATATGACATCAAAACTAGATAAACGCGAACTGCTAGTCCAGCTTCAGTTCGGTGTCGGCATGGGTGGTAGTAGGAATTCGTCGGCTTGATTGGCGATGCCTTTCTCCGCTCGAAGAGATTCAAGTAGATGTCGATATCGGTCTCTTTCCATACGAGCTCGTTTTATGGCATCTACGGCGCCCTCAAGCTGGTATTCAAAGTCAGCTACAGGTAGCTGCCCCGTCTCTGAATGATAGAGCAAGCCAAGCAAGAAACTCACGACCTGGCTCTTCGTGGCTCGCTGGACATCTGCAGGCAACAGAGACCTCAACTCTTGGAAAGCAGAAGAGAGTGCATTTCGGCGCTTTCGCTCGGACTGCAAGCGAGTGTTACGTGAAGAAGGCGGCCTTGGTGCGCCAGGTCCTAGCATGTCGGCAAATTCCTGTTGTACATCGGAGAGATACCCCGTCAGCATTCAAGAAAGTAAGCATTCGAATAACATCACGCACCGACTCCTCTCCGTCATCTACGATTCCTGCTGTTTTCAATTTCCTTGGTCGCTTGCGCACCGCTCCAGCCAAACTTCGATGCCCCTCAAGATACTCCGAATCGTCCTCCGACCCTACAACTTCCATGTCACCCTCAAAAGTATCTTCTTCTCCGCGCGACTCTTGCTTTACTGGCGCGACAGACGCTTCCTCCGAAGAGGCTCGCATGCCAAGCGAACTTGAAGCAGTTTTGGCTGCAGCGTTGAAGCCACTGGAGAAGCCCGGCGCAGGCGGAGGAATCATGCCTGCACCAAAGGTGTAGGAGTGAGTGGCACGATGACGAGTGCGGCCGTCGTGTCGGACGAAGTGGGCTCTAGGAAGATCGTTCACGCTTCCAGTAGAATAGTAGCCGGATTGAGGTGATCCAGGGCTCACGAGGGACTGAGAGGACGAGGAGAACCACGGAGACTCGTAGATGGAGGATTCAGCAGCAGAGTCGTATTTTGAAGAGTGGACATCGCTATCTTGACGATGTCGAACGCTCGGCTGTGCCAGGAAGGGTGCGGGAAAGGTGCGATGTGGACCGTAGGAGGCCATGCTGAAGGACTGGAAGGATGTGGGACGAGGCTTGGAGAAGTTCGAAGGAGAGGTGAGGGTATTTGATCCCACTGGAGGTGGTAGCATCAAAGGTGTCGGCGACTTGGGCGCCTTCTCCTCCTTCTCCTGCTCTACGCTTGTTGTCGGACAAGCCTGTCCTTCCAGAGTAGCAGGCGAAGGCGTGCCGCCCGGGGAGCGCTCATCGAAAGCGGACATGTTTAGAAACTCGAAGGGGTCGAGTTCGGAGTCTATCTTATCAGAGTGGAGGAAGGCACCATCTGCAGTAGGAGCATGTGTCAGGTCAGCTTCTCCTGCTGGTGACTGTTCGCACGCAAGTGAGGTCAGAGTTGAGAAGGGTCTAAGGAGAGGTCGGAGATTGCGAACGTAGGAGCTTGCTCTACGCAGACATTGGGTCACAAAGGATGTCATGTTGGACATGATTCGACACTTTTGTCTGACAAGACATGCTAGGCTTCCCGAAAGCTACGAGTGCGGTTGCCGCCAAAGCCGACGTCAAGTGCGAATGTGCATCAAAGTTCTCACCGGTGTAGAAGTGATAAGGGCGCTCATCTACGGGATGGGCGGTGATCCCGGCTGCAGTAATGCACACAAGAGCATTGCTCGAGACTCACCATGCAAATCATGCTCTTCATCGAAACGATCCATCCGACGCGCCCGGAGGGCCACTACGTGCGCAATTGCTGAAGCAAGCTTTGAGGACTGAAGCTAGCACACAAGTGTGTCTAGAGTGGTTGATACGAAGGAGAGAGACAGCTGAGCAGCTTCGCACACTCTTGACATGACCGGGATCGGTGTAACAAATTGCCATACACCCTGATCCGCACTGGCCGTCGCTCCGGTCAAGCCCACACCTGCGCTGAAAGCCAGCTCGCGCACAAAGCGCACATACGTTCGGATACGAGAAATGCGCTAGGTGTGTTTGCTATTCGCTGTTTGGACGCTTGCAGGTGGAGCTTCAGAAGTTATGCAGCCCGCGACTGCTATTCGCGCGCAAGCGATCCGGCAACAAGCCAAAGGGCTTCGCCACCAAGCTACAATCTTGTCTTACTGATTTGCAAACTTTGACCGGGCTCGTGTCAATCACGTCGAATAAGGACGTTCGACAGCCACAAAGAAGTATACCCCCTTGCATGAATTTACAACCTACCCGTCCAGCTGGCCGGTCCAACTTCAAGAGCCCAAAGCTCCTTATGACGAGGATGATCTTATGACTGCTTGCATCGTTGTAGCTCTTCTCTCAGTCTACGTATTTCGTCTGCAGCGGCATCAAGCTAGGTTGGAGATGTCAGGTCGAAACCTCGTGACCAGCAATTGCGAGACTCGCTCACGATGTCACTCTTCATTCCTCGCTGAGCTTTCGCCGGCAGCAAAGCTCTCAGCTCTTCGAAAGCGTTCGAGAATCGTGCGCGCCGCTGACGTTCTACTTCCAGACGATGTCTATGTTGCGACATGTACTGGGTTTGGCGAGTGTCCTGGCCACACAAGAGGAGCATGTATGGTGTCAGTGCTGGCGTACGGGCATTAGAGTTCTGAGGTGACACACCTCATTGCGATAATAGAGTTTCAGATTGGCAGCATTCTCAGTGCTCTGCACGAATCTCGCTGGTGCCTTGTTTGCCGGGCCGCTTGAAGTCATACCTTCTTCTGACTGACAACCCGTAGGATGTATCGCAGACGCTACTCGGGTGAGTCAGCAGCTCGAATCGTAAAAGTGTGTATAGAGAAGGTACCCACACCCAGAACTTGACATGCTTGTTGCCGAATCAAGAGACCCCTTCCTCTGTGGCAGGTAAAGGGTTGCAGCATTGTCTACCATCGTGAGGAGCTGATTTGAAAAGTCGTCGGGGTGATGCATCGTCCAATTTTCAGCTATTTGAGCAAGATTAATAGGAACTGGCGTTGCTTGGAAAGAGGTAGAGTTCATGTTGATATGTGGCATCGAAAAGGCTAGAGGCTGGCCAATGGGGCAGCCTTGTTACCAGATAGTCCTACCCTGCACCAGACAAACCTGAGCACATACGTGAGCGCTGCCATCCATGACTTAGGAGTTCCCGGCTTGCAAGTGATCAATGTTGAAGGGTGGTGGGCAGACCCCTGCGTACGGGAAAGGGTCGTCTCCTAGAATATAAGGGCAATGGTCGCTGAATTAGCCTCACAGAGTCGTAGACAACGTTACTTCAGAAAATTCAAGAACTTCGATGAATAGCTCTCGATCGTGTTTGGTCCGCTTGTATGGTGTGTGCATGCTGGATCAGGTCAACCACATGTCCAACACGCATGCGGATAAAAGACCTTTTATCGGAATCGAAGAGACAGCCATGCTTCACCAGGCCTTCTATCCTTGTCGAGTCATGAAGAGTCTTGTGGTTGGGAAGGGTGACGCAACTTACCATTACCGTTGCTTTCGTAGAGGCCGAGATTATTCATGTGCAGATAGTGTGATGTGGCTGGGGCTGTGGTAACTTGTAAGCTCTCGGTAAAGCAAGGTATGAGTTTCTGTGAACGTGAAAAAGGAAGAAGGAACAGAGTCTCTTAGGGGACCAGTTTTCGAAAGAATCTCGATAGAGGAGCACTTGCATGACTCAAGACCTTGTTCAACTTGCAGTGAGCCGACAGCATGCCGGGGTGTAGCTTCAGAACTCAATGAAAAGGTAGTGAAACACCTTCTACACCCGGGCTCGAGATGTAGTATGTTGTACGAAAAGCTCCGGGCGAAGATATTCATCCGTCCGCCGTACGACCAGCGTTCGCTACAGGACTAATGTTCCGCAGCGGTATAGCTTGCCGACAAGGTAGAAGGTGCAGCGGTCGACACTCGCCAATTCTCACGCCGGGCGATCCGGAGCTATTGTAGTCCAGTCCATAGCTTGCTAACAAGGGAGCTGCTGGCGCCTCCAGGTGAATCTGACACCTAGGAAGTGCATCCTCGGCAAGTGATGGCTTATGTGTGCCTGCTATAGACTCTTACCTACCGACGGGACCGTTCAAACCTGCAGACGCCCTTTCGAAACGAGCAAAACCAAACAGCTAGATCGGACGTGAGGTGAGGATCAAGCGAGGCTCTGTCATTTGACCTTATTTATTTCGTATCGTTCGTAACCAGGAGAGTGAAGCCAACGACTTGTTCAAAACGGAGTTGAAATGTGATACAAGATCTATGTCCAATGAACCGATAGTATTCGAAAGAAGGGAACGAAACATATCTTGGTGAAAATCGTAAGCCTTGCAGGCGATGTGTGAGGGAGTCGTGTACGTGAATAGCTTTGTGTCATCTGTTTAATTTCAAGCATAGCCATACGGGCTCACTGTCATCAACAAGCGAGTTTGATAGAAACGAGAAAGAAGCAGACACGGGCAGAGAGTAAGGCAAAACATCAGCTTGTAATCGATTGAAGTGTAGTCGACCACGGAAAGTAGACGCGCAGATGACGGCAGCATTGGATGTAATTGGGCGACTCACAGCTTTCTCTTCGAATAAGGGAATAAGCATGCTTGATGCGAGCCAACATTCTCCAATCCAAGAACCATGCATAGCATAGAAGGATGAAATCGATAAGAAGGCAGAATACGAAAGTGAGATAGGTTTGATGGACTCCAATATTGCAAAACTTGTCGGGTAGAAGTGTTCCTGTTACTGTATCGTTGGTGAATGTCATTCCGTCGTCAATTATCGTCTGGTTCCATTGTTGGCCGCCATTGTCGCACTCCCATTGAATGCGGTCGTCGTGGTAGTTCATTTGGAAGATCTGAGAATTTACAATTACGTGCATACGATGGAGTTAGCTGTAGTGCATTGCAAAGCGGGCGTCATGCAGACACCTACCATGAATGCTGCTCGCACGGCTGCCACGATAACAATGATAGGTAACAGCACGAAAGCGATCCGAATGACGAAGAACGAGCTCTGAACAGGAGTCAGAAAACGATTGTATGATCAGCACAGGTAGGGGCAGGCGCAGAGATTCACCAGAGGAAAGCTGCAGGCTTACTCTCGAGAAACCGACGATAGCAACAACCATTGTCACAGCGATAGCGATAGCGATGCCTCCGTAGATCTGCCTGCAAACGTGTAAGGTTAGATAGGTTAAGTCAATGAAGGGATCGGGAACCCTGTTGTATTGTGGTACTGACGGTTCGTAGGGCTGAAGTTGTTGGAGAGCATCAGTGCAAGTCCTGACGAACAAAGCAGCAGAAGGGTGCAGGCTGCTCACAGAGAAGTAGAAGAGCGTGCCATAGTAGAAGAGAAATACACCACCAGCAATTCTGTCGATTGCGCAAGTATCAACAGGGACAAAGCCGTTGACTAGCGAGCACGGCGGAGATGCGTGTACCACTCACTGATACAGAGCGATCAAGACGAGTAGAGCGATACCACCGGTCCTCAGAGGGAAAAGCAGGAGACAATTGTCACACCACATTGTGTGTTGGTGGAGTCTTATCGGCTTGACCGAGGCCTTCAAGTCTCTCGTATGAATGGCCTGGGACAGGAGGTGGTCTTGTACGCTGCGCGAGTCGAGGCGCTTAAGCGTAGGCGAAGGTGTAGAGTGCAGTGACTGTGGGGGTGAAAAGCTGTCGAGAGTGACGATAAGTGATACGGCACCACTCTTCGTGTCAGGCAGAGTCCAAGCAGCAACTGCAGTCAATCATGTTCCTGTCCAAGCCGCATCGCATCACCTTTCTCATTCCTGCCCTGGCTGAAGTGCGAGCAGGACAGGGGTGTTTGTTGGGTCAGGTGAATGGTAGAGACGCTGCAAGAAAGAGGGTCGTGGCATCATGTTCGAGATCTGAAATCGGATCCACTGTCTTCCTTCTTGTTGCTCTTGTGTCAATGATACGTGGATGGCGAGAGACAAAGAAGCTCGGTATCGCTTTCGAACTCCGCTCTTCTTACGCTAGCAGTCGGCAAGGTGGCGAATATGCCGAAGCTTGTCGCATAGAGACTCAATTAAGTTGCTATATACCTTATATTACAGTAACTTGTACACTACTGATACAACTCATCCTTCGAGGGAGACTTTCTGGGAGGCTTTCTATCTTTGGTACATCTCTTCACTCATGACTACGCGTCGACAAGGTTGGTACAGCACTCAAAGACATTCTTGCGACTGACCGTACCAATATATACATACGTCTATCTACAGTGTCCATTACATTTTCGGGGACGTCTTGCGGTCCTTCTCGTACACGGTCGCATTCGGCCACATCTTTTCCTGGAATCTAGTCACTTGCTCTTGTATTCCTTGCTGTATCGTTACATTGTCCGTCGTGACGTGATCATTGAGAGCCATAAAGCTGGCTTTGTCTTCTGACCATCGCCATAGAAGCCACCCTATCCAGCCCGGGTCGTCATTCAGCTCGTTGAAAGCCGTTGGTGTTTCGCCTAAAATTGTGCGAATAGAAATGTCAGCAAGTTCGCCTATTTTCTCACTGTTTCTGAATGAGCAAAAGGCTGACCGAAAGAGAATGTATACCGTTGAATTAATCGGACTGCAAAGTCCCGTCTGTTCCACCCGCTGGGGACTACCTTTCTAATGGCAAATCCCGTGTCGTTCCAGTGCTTGTTCCAGCCTCCGATAAGGGCCACCTCCTTCTGCGTATTCACCTTGCTCGGCTTCCGATGTGTCTCTTTATCAGGTAAGAACGCGTCGAATCCTCTTTCCCCACTCTTGGCTAGTAAAGCAGCAATTAGGCAGTCGCCACATTTGATCTTGTCGAATGCGACTCGCTTGAGTGCCTCTTCAGGATTTAAAGTCGGTCCGGAATCATCATCGAAGAAGCCAGGTCGACCGAAGCACTCGCCTATGTTGATCGTGCAGAAATCAGGCTTTGCTCCATCATAATTCGGGAAGACGTGGTTGCCTTCTTCGCCTGATACGTATGGGTACCCATTCATGGCCGTCCAATAGAGTTGTGTCTCGTTAGGCACGGTAATTCCGGCCCGTTGTATGACCTCTTTGTGTGCTGCATCGCTCCATGTCCGCTTCGGTGCCCAGAAGCGAATGACATCTCCCTCGCGCTCTCCTCCCAGATCTTCAAACATCTTTTGTCGTTCTGACAAACGGTACGAGTTGGAAGCATCGGCATCACTGCGGGCTACCACGAACGACCAAAGTGTCGCCTCGCGTTGCTTCTCAATGATATAGTACATGACCATAAGGGGTAGCCAGACTTCAGCACTTCTGCCTCGGAACCTAACACCTGCCGTCTGCAAAGACAACAAGGTTGCGTCAGCAAAATAGCTCAAGGAGGGTTGTATACGTCGGTCGACACACCTCTTTAAGTTCGTCGGCCCACACTTTAGCAACTTCGTCCATTGCAAAAGCCGGTAAGACCGCAGCTACATGCTCGGGATAGTTCCTGTCTCGTCGACCAAAGCGATTATCCAGATGTCTGATTGTGTTCGGTAGCACTCTCGCATTCCCTTCTCCGTCTATTGCCATTGCATCCTCCAAAGTGAGCGCACCAGTCGACCAAGAATGAGGATAGATCTTGAACACCGGACCTAGGATGCGTGTAGACATGTCCGAAGGTGTCAACGGTCTGCCTATGTAGTTATCATTGTTCATGTAGAGCACAGTTTCGGACGGTGAAGGGAGGTTATAGAGCTGACTCTCGATAGAATGACTGTTGAAGGTAGGCAAGACCGAGTGCTTCCACCCCAAAGCCTCCTCCTGGTCTGTTGTTTGTGGATCGAACTGTTCCCAGTGGGACAAGACCTCCAATTGCGTATCGTTGATGCTGTTGCCATATGGACTGAGCTTGACGCTTTTATGATCCATCCATTCTGGAGTTTGGGCTACTCTGCAACCTAATTGTGCACTGAATGCATCGATATCGTTAATTTCTGCCGCAGCAGGGGGAGGTACGGAAGGCAGTGTTGTAGCTAATAATGTCAATTTCTTCACAAAAGGCAAGTTTTGCACCACGGATCGGATAGAGTAACGGATCTCATCGAAAGAACGAAAGTGCGTATCGCCAGTGCCGACTTCTTCTTGGCTCTCTTCGGTGTCCCTTGCATATGCAGCTTGCCATTTCCTCCAGAAGGGAGTTGGTTCGACAAAAGACCAGGCAACATCGACTTCGCTGTCTCCTAGAACGGATTTGCCAGCTTTGGTAACATGAAGTTCTTCGCAAAGTTCGCCTCTCGATATCCAGAGATCAGCGCAAGCTTGCGATGTCCTTCGCTGGAACTCAAGTGGCTGTAGAGTTGTATGGATTTTTGATGGGTTTTGGGTGCTATCTACCGGGTACACGGTCGGATGTTGATACCATCCCACTTCTGTCCATATTGTCCCTTCACAGGTATTGGCAAGGGCAGCAGCGACTAGTGGTCCCACTGGTGAACTTCGTTTTATTGTAGTGCTGATGACGGCAAGTATTGCTGCCAACAGCAATCCCATACAGAGCAGTATTTTCCGCTTGTGCTCTGTCCAAATCTCGGCAAGTCTGCCCTTTTCATTGTCGCCACTTCCAAGCTTTGGCCAACATGCATCTTCTTCGGCATCTTTACCAAGCTCGTAGGATACGGCAGAGCTCGAGGTACGGGTTATTGTGAGAGGCAAACGGGAGTATAGAGCGTTATTATCTCTTCCAAGTACTGCATTGTAGAGCGATGCAGCTGCCTGCGCGGCATGATTGATGATCGTCGGCATTCACCGTTGTTGCTTTTTTGGTCCTGCTGGAGGTCTTGGTCACAAAACAGATAACAGACTTGGGGTGGGTCATACGGAGTAGAGAACTGGAAAATATGGAGTAGTGGATGCGTTGTTGAGGTGGAATGTTTGCACACAAGGGAGGTTTGCAGAGCCGTAGTTTGTTGCCCATTCACCAGAAAAGCCAAGATGAGTTGAAGCCAAAAGTTTCAAAGGAGCGGCATGATGGAAATTAACCGAGATTTGAGTGAAATATAGGGGGGCATCATTGGCAGATGATGTTGATGTTCGAGATAGAAAAGAAAGAGAGATAGAGGAGATGTCAGCGCATCTGTCCATCCTGCACGCACGTCGAGACACACAAAGTTTTCTTGATCCGAGCGCCTCCCATGAGCCTGCGCAACCATCTAATAGCGCAATCTTATCGGGACAAGATCTCCCAGGAACGGCGTGCACTTTGCACAGAACAAGCTTCTTCGAACTCACCTTATGACTGACTCAAGCAGGAAGGCACACACATCCACGATTAAAGCGCAGCTTCAATGTAAGGTAGGGTTTTGAAGCGCCTTGCTGGTGTACCGTATGCTTTTGATATTGTCCGCGAATACGTATTCGCTTTTTCGCCGATTGGCTTTTTACTGTACGGTACCGATAGGGAAGTGCCTCCAGGATTGAAGCACGCGGTGTTGATGAAGTGATGAGAACTGAGCTTGTAAGCCAGCTGCGTCTCTAGGATAAGTACCAAAGATCAATTCGAACAAACGAAGGTCTCCCTTTGCTCGCGCCTCACCTTGAATACGAATACAAACCTCGATGATTTGACTTTTCCGACCATGCCGTCCCGATTGCTTCTTGCTTTCTTTTTCAGCGAAAGCTGCGCAAAATGCTTGATGCCAAGAGGTCTGGGGAATTCGCATTCTCTGTATAAATAGAATTGCACAAAATAAGCCAGACTTCGTAACGTGAGATGGAGTTTCGTAGCTGCATATAGTATGAATGATCATTGAGACTTTCTCGCCTCTGGCAGTGTCTATGTTGGATCTGTAGTCAGTAGGGCCATATATCTCTTCTTCATGTGGTGCAACAGCACATGTGGATGCACTTCGCTACAATAATGCTGTATTGGTCACAGAGGAACGCCTTGACGCAACGCTGTCGAGCTGCCGAAAGCTCAGGTTGGCGGACCGGACCTTCCATGGTGAGAAGCATTTGATGAGAATCCATGTGCATTCGGCAAGACGGGTAAGAGTAGCACGTAGGTGTGACACGACATGACTGCCATGTCATTGACTGACTTGTGCTCGATCACGTCGGCTATTCGCAAAACACTCGAAGCTTTCGCCGCATTGGGCGCTAATCCTGCCAACGTGGTCTCTCTATCATGGTAGGAAGATAGCATCTTGACGTAGAAAGACTCGCTTCGCGCATGATGCCGGCCTCTAGCGGCATGGAAGATGTTCTGCTGCAAATCATCAAGGATTACCAAGGTGAGGCCGAAGACGCGGCTCGTCCAGCAACAATAGAATGCCATGCTAAGGCGACCACTCAGACATGAATCCAAGCTATGTTGAAGAACTTCATGAGCCTCCCACTACTCTCGAATTCGCACGCTTCGTGCAGCGCAATCGACCTGTCGTCTTTCGTGGACTTGGCTTCGAGCTGGACATTCCTGCTTTGGACCGGTGGAACGAAGCCTACCTCAGGAGCAAGCTTGGCGATACTGATTTGAAAATAGCTGCTACACCTTTAGGGTGAGCTAGAATCCGAAAGACAGCACTGCTATCACTTGTGTCGTCTCATCTTGCTTACGTACCCCGCTAGCAATGCAGACTCGCTCGTTAATGAGACGTTTGTGGAACCTGCCTGTACGCTCCTCGCAGCGCAGGCTATGTGCTCTTTGCTATGTCTGGGACTGATATACCCGTCCTTCTAGACCTAAATATGACGATGAATACCTTCCTGGACCGTCTGAATCAGAAGAAAATCGATGAGGTCCTTTACCTGCAATCGCAGAATGACAATCTGCATGACGAACTGAAAGATCTACTTGAAGATGCAACCTCAGACATCACTTTCGCCAGTGAAGTCTTCGGGGCTCAACCAGATGTCGCGAACGTCTGGGTAGGCGATGATAGGAGCGTGACGAGCATCCATAAAGGTTTGTATAATGCCGTAAACTGGCTTAGTTGGTATTGAAGCCTTTCATACTGTGGCAGATCCCTATGAGAACCTCTATCTTGTAGTCCATGGCACAAAGACCTTTCATTTGCTGCCTCCAACTGAATTTTACTGCCTACATGGTGAGAACACGGACAGATTACTTTATCCATGAAACAAGCGTATTGACCGATCCTCAACTCCACAGAACAAATGTATGCAACTGCATCTTACGAATTAAGTGAGGAAGGAGGCTGGTCAATCACACATAACGACGCAGAAATACCATGGATACCTGTAGACCCTGCAGAAGACGTTGACCTTGCAAAGTATCCTCGTTTCAAGCACGCACAGGTATTGACGGCAACTCTGGAACGAGGAGACATCTTATACCTCCCTGCGCTGTGGTTCCACAGAGTCAGCCAGAGAGCATCATCAGATCCTCAAGCGCCTTTAGCTGTGGCTATCAATGTGAGTCGCCGAAAGACGAATACTGAAGAAGCGGATACTAACATGTCTGTGTTCATTCCTGTGATCACAGTGGTGGTACGACCTTGCCTACGATTCACCAACTTGGACACTTTCGGCTCTCGTTCGAAAGATGACTTTGGCCATTGATGGCCGCAAGGAAGATGCGTGAGACACATGTTGGACCCGAGTGAACGGTCTCTAGTCATCGACAAGCTTGGATTTCGAGCACGCTTGGCCTGTCAAGCCTCGAGGTTCAAAAGGCAACCGATGTCTCCGTGACAGGATAATCATCTCAGGCACAAGCACGTTCCGCAATGCGATGGCAGCGCATTAGCATGCCATCGCATTCGCAGATGCCGGACGTCCTACTTCACCCAAACATGAAATATGCCTAGCGGCCGTTCATCTTTGCTCACCTTCTGAATGAAAGGGGGAATCGGGAATATTGCGGCAAGCAGGATGTTCAGCTCAGGACGATGCCTTTTTGTAGACGTGTAGCTACTTTGTATCGATAGCTTTGCTCAATGTCCTCTGCTGTTTGTGGCGGCGCGCCGGCAAAAAAGGACATCATGCGCGTGAGCTGTGGCGTATGCAGGTTGAGCTTGTAGCAATGCATGTCCAGCAGTGGTAACTCATTGCATGCTTAAACGCAAGATGGGTAACTCGCCGGTAGCTGGTGACAAACGACGAAAGACAGCACTCACTCTTCATTCGTTGCCGCACGAAGTTGTCCTGTCAATTGTCGAATGGACAGCACGGATCACTTTGGAAAACCAACTGGAGCAAGAACGACAAGAGCACGAGCGCGAGCACGACCTTCATCACGGACATGCTCATGACCACCCAGACGGCCCAGGAGCCATTTTTGGAGGCGGTATGGGCTTCGGTATGCCTCCTGTTGACTTCAACGGCCTTGGTGGACTAGGGCCAAATGTCCCTGGAGATGCTGGAGTCGATGATGGGGGTATTGGCGACGTACCATTCATGCAAAATCTCTTCGGATTCATTGGAAATGGTCCTGATGCTCCCGCACCGCCGACTTTCGGCAATTTGGCCAATCCAACGCCAATTGTCAACAATGAACCTGTGGAAAACGAAGGAACTGACGATGAAATGCCACGTGAGTAGCAAATTATCTGCAAGGATCATCAAACAAGTACACCAGTCTGACTGAAGAAGCTACCTGTCATCAACAGCGCTGGGATCCATGAATTCACCTAGCCTTGCACCGTCTGCTCCTGTTCCGTCTGCCACTGGAGCAAGCAGCACTGCGTCGGGTCCGGACGTGCTTGCAGACGATCCATCTGGTGAGCAAGAAGGGCTGCAGAAAAGGTAGTGCACAGGCGTATCGTGAGCTAAAGTCTGTCTCTTATTACTCAGCCGCAAACCAGCTGCCGGCAAGTGCTGCGGCGCCTCCCAGTGTACAAGTCGAAGATGACGATGATGCGGCAATCCCGCCCCTCGACGCTAGCTTTCAGAACCCACCTCCACCTCCACATACACCGGCTCCAGCGGCTGGAGCAGCCTTACTCCTTGCACTGGACGGCTTTCCTATGCTCGGTGACCAATTATCGCCTCCTGTAACAGCACCTCTGACAGGCAACCTGGCCTCGGAAATTGCGCACTTACAGCAAAGCACGAACCCCTATACTTCGGAAGATCTGCAAGACATGCCGGACATGGAATCGCCCGTTGTTTCATTTCATGCTCCCCTTGCTGTCCAGAATGACTCTGTGAGTATAGCTTAAGCCTAGATGTTCTACCTACTCTGACGTTCAAGGCGTTGTCTAGGATTGGAGCACCGAGGAAGAGGAAGAAACTACCTCTGCTGCATTTCTAAACGGGAATATGGAGACTAGCGAAGATGACGGTGATGACGAAGATGGTGAGGACGAAGAGGAAGACGACGAAGACGGTGCAGACACAGACGAAGGCCATGGCACCATGCGCTTGGAAGTCACACCCTCTCTCACTGCAAGATCATTGCCACAAGTTGCGTACCCCGATGGTTTGCCCTCCTGTCCTTATCTCCCGCTTGCCCTCGTCAATCGATCCTTCCTCAACGCAGCACGCACTCTTCTGTATGGCCGGCATATTCACTTGAATGACGTGTATCAAGCGCACCTCCTGCTGCGCAGTCTCACGTCGCCCCAGGTCAGCGTGTACGACGATGAGCCCGATGCAGATGACGAAGAAGCTCGTCAGCAGCAGATGCTGAGCTATCTCCTGCGCGACGTAGCTTTCGATATTCGAACTCAGATCTCTCTCGGCAGAGGAGGTGGTAGTCTGCTTATAGACCTAATCAAGGAATGTCCGCGACTCGAGCGCCTAGCATACAGCCCAGACTTCACTAGAAGTGCGCAAAAGCCACTTGAAGCAGCTTTAGCGGCTTGTCGCTCAATGAAATCGATTCAATTGCGAGGTGGCGATCTTCCAGCGAAAGACTTGATTTGGGAAATGCGCAATTTGGCTCCCCTCCTGAACGTATGGAACAAATTGGACAGTCTGCAAGTTTTATGGCTCAAACACAGCATTAATGGTCCTTTAATACCAGCACCAAAAATTCGACTTACCAGATTAAGCTTGGCGTATCCAGACATTACGGATTCAGACCTTTTTTACCTTCTCAAAGGCTCGAAAGTCAGCTTGGAGCAGCTCGACCTGCACCGACCCTCGCACAAGCTTACAAGAAGCGGCGTCGCCAAAGTCATCATCGACCACGGTGCCACTTTGAGATCGTTACAGCTGGACGTCACGAGAGCCTGGCATCCAGTGGTAGCAATGGCTTCCCCGGCGGAGACAGCAGCTCTGACGGAGGATAGGGCGGCCAAAAGCAAATACATGATGGACGGGCTGATAGGCCACCTGAAAGAGTTATCGGAGCTGAAATTATCAGGCAGCTTGGCGAGCACCATCCTCTTTGCAAGACTTCCCAAATCAATCACGGTCCTCGCATTCGAAGACAACATGGGATTAGACGTTCCGAAAATACTCGCTCTGTTGAAGAAGAAGGTACGTGCAGAGGTTCAGGTGCGGGCCGTCAGCTGTCTTACCATAGAATCTCGCAGAAAACCGTGTCAAACGGAGGGACAAAGAAATCAATCCCCGTTGTTGCGCCCAAGCTGCAGTGCTTCACGATTGCGCGCAGCGATGGTGCCATGCTCCCCGAGTCGATGATGCGCAATCTGGACAAGGTTCTTGAGCAAAGGAAGGCGTGCGTCCATTGGGCATACTACTCTCCAACGGGCAAGTCTATGCCAGAACATGTGTCGTTTGAATGAACTCTGCTGATGCCGTTGTTTGGCCACGTAGCTGTCTGGAGACCTGACGGTACAGCTCCACCGCCCGGAGCAATCGGTGCGCTAGGTGGTCTTCTTGGTATGGCTGCGGCTGCTGGAGGTGCGGGGTTCCCGCCCGACTTTGACTTTCCTTTCGATTTCCCGATACCAGCAATGCCTCCGATGTTCTAGGCAACGTGGAAGCATGTTGTGACTTCGCTATATCCGGTCGGTGTGCTCCATTTATGATCCCAAAGAGCCTACCTGGCTTTTCGGAATAATCGCTGCTATCTCAGGTCCATTGAAGGATCGAAGCCTTGGTCTTTGTCGCCTGGTTGCCATTGCTTCTTTGTCCTCTTGGGTCTCGGAGCACGCTTGCCACGGCTTGAGAAGTGATCCAATTGATATTGCAGTCGAGCTGCGCTGGTGGCCGGAATGTAGTGTAATTGGCATTTTGAGTGCACTGCTGTCTACCTATGTCGTGTTTGTACATAATTTTCGCCCTAAACTCGGCGTTAAAGAATACTTCAGACTCCGCGGAAGCGGTTCGGCAGGACGCCCTGCCGCCACACCTCACCGAGCTCGTCCTGGTGGCTTCTCTGCTCAAACCCCTTACAGTACTCCCTTGACCCTGACACAAAGTCATACAATTTCATATCGCAATGCATCCTGCCATCAAAGCTGGCAACGTCGCCGTCATAACGGGTGCAGGTGAGGCTTCACGCTTCCTCGATTGCCTTTCATATCTCGCGCCGACACCAGTAACGACGTAATGCTAACACTCAATACAAACAGGCTTCGGAGGTATAGGCTATGCCTTGGCAAGCACCTTCGCTCAACAGAAGCTCAAGCTAGCCCTCATCGACAATTCGGCTTCTTCGCTCAATGAAGCCGTCTCAAACCTGAAGTTGCCCCAGTCGAATGTCCTGGCTATTGAAGCGGATGTATCTAACTTCGAAGACATGAAGAAGGCTTCTAAGACTGTCCTCGATAAGTTTGGGAAGATAAACGTATTGTGTTTGAATGCAGGTACGTCTGCTACTGGAGCGTCCACTTTCAACGGCAAAATGGACATATGGAAGAAGGTAACCTATGGCTATAAATGTACGACCACTACTACTTTGCCAGTCTGATTTGTTCATTGTTACGTCAGATCTTGGACGTCAATCTCTGGGGTGTCATCAATGGCAGCAATGCCTTCACCGAGGCCGTCATCAATAGTAATGAGCCAGGGCTCGTGGTCATCACCGGCTCGAAGCAGGGCATTACCTGTCCACCTGGAAATCCAGCATACAATGTATCCAAAGCCGGTGTCAAAGCTTTCGCTGAACAAGCAGCACATGAATTGAGGGAAGCTACAGGTGACAGGGTCACCGCACATATGCTTGTACCTGGCTGGACTTTTACAAAGGTTGGTTAGCTGATCAGTTCTGCTTGTAGCGTAAATAATTGACGCGCATTCTTCTTCGACCAGCTCACAAACACGCAAGGAAAGACAGAAAAGCCCGAGGGAGCCTGGTGGCCTCAGCAAGTTGTCGACTATGCTATGCCCCGCATCGAGAAGGGTGATTTCTGTAAGTTGCGTAACGAGTGGAAGCGCTTCTCCTCCGGTGTCCAAAGCCCAAGCCAAGCTGAATCTTGTTGCTCTACCCCAGATATTATCTGCCCAGACAATGATGTGACCGAGGACCTCGATAAAGCACGTATGGAATGGAGCGCGAATGATGTTGGCCAGAATAGACCTGCTTTATCAAGATGGAGTAAGGAGTATAAAGATGAATTCGCTCAATTCGTAAAGGATAGAACAGGCAAGTAGATGTAAAACGGTAGGAAAATCCTTTGTTCGCTACAAGCGAAAGCTGAAAACGTTCAGGATAGAAATACGCCATCCAGCCTGGTGCTGTCAGTATAGAACGTGTCGATTCTCGTTCAGGTTGGCATCCGGGCGACATTCCGTCAGGAAGCGTCACAGCATCTTTGATAGTACGAAATCTATATTGCTTGTGCGGAAACAGAAAAGGAGCTACCGGTACGAAGGGGCGCCCTGCGTTCAAATGTGTGTATGGGGCTTGTGAAGACAACAACGAATTTGCCACTGCTAGTCAGACGGAGAGGCGGGAGTTGGTACCACTGAAGGAGAAGTGAACGAGTCTCAAAAGAAGTGAAAGTGTTCCTTATTTCGAGCCTTCGTAGACGTCGGCACCGAAGCACTCTGTGCCAGTCTTGCTGTGCTTGTTCTGAGCATGCTCGTCGAGACCCTGTGGTACAAGTCAAATAGAGGACCGTTAAGTCATGGCGGGAAGCAGATACAAAGAACCAAGAAGCACTACTCACCTTCTTGCTTGTTGTTTGTAGGAAGGTGGACATGCAAACGTTGCACTTCTGTATTCCCAGCAAAATCCGGGCAAGAAGAGTAAGGCAAAAACGTGATCAGCCTTCCAGGTTCGACACATCCCTAAGTCAAGTAATTCTCGACGAACCTTGTTCATGGCCTTCTCATTCGTCTTCAATTGCGAGTTGGGCTCCTTCTTGCCATCCTTTGCAGCTCTGTCTCGCTTCTGTTGAGCCTGTTCATCGTACATTTCCCGCATTGAAGCGTTCGATCAAACACGAAAATGTTCACAAGTCAGGATTTGCAAGGAGCACAGAGTGGAAGAGAGTGGACTGACCTTGGCGCCGTTACCCATTGTGTATTAGTGTAGAAGGGAATGTGTATGAGGTGGATGCTTAGTCGATGCGGTAGGTTGCGGTGGAAGCAAGCAGATCCAGTACGGAGCGGTGCTCCAAAGACGCTGCAGGCAGGCAAAAAGTGGCGAGAAGCTGCCGTGGACTTTCTCGCAGTTGGGCTCTACGTGCATTTTGCAGGTAAAAATGTTACTCAGTGGATACTGAGGATTCATAATTATGCATCCTGGGGACTCTCTCCTTGACGACCACTAAAAGCTATCTTGCCGAAGCTGGCGATACGCCTCATATTCGATTGGCCATTGCCTTCTCCTCCGGCAAGCACCACGCCGGCTTTCATCTTGGATAACCGCATCTCACTGTTCACACTCGAACAGAGAAATACGCGTGTGTGCTTCTACATACCTAAGTACATCAATACGCAGCCATGCTGCGCCATAGCGCGAAAAAGAGCGCGAGATGTCTAAGTCGCCAGCTAGAGCAGGTCCATCACCTTAAAGAGCGGACATATCTCACGGCCGCATCGACGATCTGCTGCACACCTTCTACCTCTTCGTCAACCCTATCGACACGCAGTAGCCTATCCCGGCACACCTCTCCTATAGCCTCCACCTCTCGCCTGGCAACGGCAGTCGGTCCTCGACGTTCCTTTTCCAATTCCGCCAGGCGCAATCTTGCCACTCAGACCGACGATCCTCCAAGTACTACTGAAGAAGGTGCTTTCGACTTGTCAACAGTGGAGCGAGTCAGTGACCAGGTCGATGTCTGCATTGTGGGCGGCGGACCTGCTGGATTGTCCGCTGCGATAAAGCTCATGCAGCTTGCAAAAGAGCAAGGTAACGAAGAGTTCAGAGTGGTAGTTTTGGAGAAAGGTGGTGAAGTCGGTGAGTGCCGACTCACTTTCTGTGGGATACTATATGATGTCTCGTAGCTAATGATTGCATCCCTAGGCGCTCACATCCTATCTGGAGCAGTCATAGAACCTCGTGCTCTAGACGAGCTGATACCAGACTGGAAGGAGAAGGGAGCACCTCTCAATCAGCCCGCGACAAGCGATACAATGCGATACTTGACACCGACAGGCAGCATACCATTACCGCATCCGCCTCAAATGAATAACAAAGGCAACTATATAATCTCACTTTCGAAGCTCACACGCTGGCTTTCAGAACAAGCGGAAGAATTAGGCGTCGAGATATATCCTGGCTTTGCTGGCGCTCAGCTACTATACAATGAGGATGGTACAGGCATAAGAGGTGTCATCACGAACGAAATCGGCTTGGACAAGAATTACAAGCCAAAAGAGCAGTTTGAACCGGGAATGGAATTCCATGCCAAAGTGACTTTATTGGCAGAAGGAGCACACGGTTCGCTGTCGTTACAAGCGCAGAAGAAGTTCAATTTGAGAGAAGGAAAGGATCCTCAGACCTATGGCCTCGGTATCAAGGAAGTCTGGCGTATTCCTGAAGAGAAATGGCAGCCTGGAAAGGTCGTGCATACACTCGGATGGCCATTGGACAGGACTACCTATGGTGGATCTTGGCTGTATCATATGGAGGATCGAATGGTCTCTTTGGGACTCGTCATTGGACTAGACTATGCCAACCCATATATTTCCCCCTTCAGGGAGTTCCAGGTGAGGCGAGAAGCGCTAATCTGGGAGTATGCAAGGCTGATACCCCCGGTTTTCTAGCGCATGAAACACCATCCTTTCTTCGCTGATGTACTCAAAGGAGGAGAATGCATAGCCTATGGTGCAAGAGCACTGAATGAGGGAGGATACCAGAGTGTGCCCAAACTCACATTCCCCGGTGGTGCGCTCATCGGATGCAGTGCCGGATTCTTGAACGTCCCCAAGATCAAAGGGACGCATACAGCGATGAAGAGCGGTATGCTTGCTGCTGAGTCAGCCTTTGAAGCTATTCAAGGCAATCCAGAAGCCGAGGCTGGTGCCGAGGCGCCACTCGACATTTCGTCATATCAAACAGCCATCGATAATTCCTGGGTTATGGAAGAGCTGAAGGAAGTGCGCAATCTACGTCCTTCCTTCCATAACCCACTTGGAATGTGGGGAGGTATCGCATACTCTGGCCTCGATTCACTCATCTTGAAAGGACGCGTACCATGGACATTCCACCATCCAGGCGAGGATTACGCAATGACAAAGAAAGCGGAGAACTTCAAGCCTATAGATTACCCTGCGCCGGACGGAGAACTCAGCTTTGACATCCTCACTTCGGTAGCCAGAACGGGAACGAATCATACTGAAAACCAACCCGTTCATCTGGTCGTCAAGGACGGAGACTATGCCAGACATACGAAAGAGAACGCAAAGCCATATGCTGGACTCTTGAATAAAGTTTGTCCAGCAGCAGTATACGAGTATGTTAATGTTGCGGAAGAGGGAGGAGAAGAGCACGCGGACGGAATGCGGTTTGTGATCAATTCGCAGAATTGCATCCATTGCAAGTGAGTATGAAATCCTGATGTACCACCATTCAAACTCATGCTGACATTCTTAAAACCGCGAAGAACCTGCTCTATCAAAGTTCCGACCCATGATATCACGTGGACAGTGCCAGAAGGTGGTGGCGGACCCAAGTCAGTCTTCCATTGACACTGTGTATGATACTATCCGGATGAAGGCTAATAAAGAGGTGTTCCCAGATACTCGATAACATAGGTGCTTTAGATTACGTCAAACGCTGGCAGCAGCGGGCTGTGACAGATTAGGTCGACTTGCTGTCGGCGTGGAGCTCAACCTGCCCTGGGCGGCAAACAGCCGTACATGGCTTTAGCTCTGATTGAGGTACAATCACCTAACATCCAGTCTGGAATGCTATCTTTTCCACCTTTTACGCCGTCCATCAGCGACCGAGCGCACATGCACTGCGTCTTCGAGACGCGTATCTGGCTTCCTTGAATTCGCCTTGGTCACGGGAGCTAGTCTGAGGCCAATAGCTGTGCTAGGCGCGAGAGCTGAAAGCGATGAAAGCTGTGCGAGCTGTGCAGGCTCTGAATACAGAAAAGCAGCGTCTGCCTACATGCGACCATGACTTCAGCATCGTTTCCGTCCTCTTCTTTTTCCTGCTTTGTCACAGTAGGCTTGTCTCGGTTCCTTCAGCTTCCCCCTTCCTGGTATTTTTGATCTGGGATCAAGCTCAAATTCTAATCAGGTGTGAGGCTTCATGAGTTACACAGGCGAGCCCACCCGCCGCGGAGGTCGACTAGGCTGGGAGCCTGGTGACCGTCGCACCCGCGCAGACGATGGGTATGGTAGGTCACGGTCGAGGTCAAGTTCCAGGTCGGAGCCTTCGGTGGCCGAGCCTTGCGAGTATGGCGAGCACATCACACAATTCCATCATAGGCAAAACTCGCCCGATGGTGTACCACGAGTTTGGATACCTCAGCAGGGCGGTAGACAACCTTCACCTGACCCGAGGCATGCAGTACATCAGCGACTCGGCGCTCAGCAGGCCACCACGGGACCTTGGGTTTCTGACGTCCTTCAGACTGTCGGCCCGTCAGGAACCGAGACCGCCGCCTCAGATCTAGAGGGCCTTGGCTTGCAGGCCCCCACGACCGGGTATCCCAAGGATCAAAGACCTGTGGGCCAGGTTCCACAGTTTCCTGCGGCAATGATCAGACCTTCCACTGGGAGACCTCCAGCGGAGCGGGTTCCGAATCCACTGTTGACTGCAGCTACGAATTGGATGTATGTCAAGCCTGGAATGACGAAGGAGGATCTTCAGGAGCTGACCAATAGGAAACTTTTCCGCTGGATCGTTGGCCGTAGGCCTCTTCGTGGCCCTGGAAGCAAGTAGCTGTCATTGCTCCAGCTACCGTGGTCTCAGGTCCGGCCCATGTACGCAACCTAACTGTGCCCATGTACTGTCCAAGTGTTTTTGTCACCCCCCAATTCACCAGTACACCTTTCGCTATCGGCATCAACCACACTGACCATGCTGGTACTTAGAGACCTGCTAGGGGGCTCCCCTGTTGCTGAACGTGGCAAGAGTCTGTCGCCAGCATGCCGACTTCAGGCTGTGTCTGGAGCCTCGCCACCGTTCAAATCAGATCCATACTTGCCGGCTATAGTCAGACACCCTATCAACAAGGGTTCCTGGTCTAACAACATTCACTTCACTACAAATCCCGTTTGCATCCAACCGAGGTTAAACCTCCGAGGAGCCGAATACGCAAGCGCAACTCTCCATCGTCCCCAATCCCGCCACATTGCGACTATTTAGAATCATACGCATCCAACACTATACAAGCTCTTGAATACACAACAGATGTTTGAAGGCCAGGACCGTGCCGACTGCGTTGCTCAGAACAATCTGAAGGCGAAGCTATCAAAATCTAACCGTGTCACTCGCTTGTTGAGCCTGGCGGGCATCGTTACTGAACAGACGCTTTGCCCGCCAGACCCCGCTCTCGCCAATGATGCAGGAGTGAGCCATACAGGAGATGAGCTAGGTTCCCCAATCAAGCGCAACTCGTCCAGCCTTGTACATCTAGAGCACTGTGAGTCAAGTACTTTGCCGGTCGAGCCTGTTCTTTTCCACTGACAAATTGGGCGTACTTCTTTTGGTCACGCTGTCAGCTGATGTTCCTCACGCAGTGGAGCAGGTTTTCCCAGAAAATCGAAACGAGCCGTCTCGCAGAAAAGGATTGCGGCCCCCACCTTTGACAGGTTTTCTTTCGCGACTCGGTGGCTTCAAGATATCGCACCTATTCGTATTCGAGGATATGAAGACCGCCCGAAAACGGCCGAAGGGCCGCTCGGAACGCTTTGCGTGAAGGAAAGGAATGGAGTGATGTTGCTGACCATTTCGTCTCTGTTGATGTCAAGATAGCTTTGGCATGCCCTGTCAGTATACAAGTCATCTCTTTCCTTAGTATCGCAGTAGAAGCCACGCCAGCGCCGGGGCCGATAGCAGCTACTGTCACTATGTTTTCGTACCTACACATAACAGATTTACGCATTGAACTGTAGCTAACATATTTGATTGACTGGTCAGCGTGGAAATGCCCAAGTCCCTTTGATGAATCTAGTATTTCGGATTTCTTTCCTTGAAAGAAAGGTACGTAGACATGAACGAAACGTTGACTGTTCTGAGGAATCCGGCCGCCCTACTCTGGCCATTCGACTGATACGGCAGTTCATGGTAGTATTGACTCCTACTACAGACTAAATTTGATAGAGAGTTATCGTTCTCCAGCTGAATCTCATCTGACTCGGGCGGTGCGGGAGGTCTCGTGGAAAGTCGTCGAACACGCGCTGTTCAAGCGGTGCTGGTCCTGTGTCAAGGAGTAACAGCAAGTGAGGAGCCTCCTGCGGGCTAGTCGGATACCCTCGTCTCTTTGTCTCTTCACGACAATTGCTTCTCAAAGTCCGTCCTGAGGCCCAAATCCTGTCAAATCTGCTCACTAGCTCGTGAGATAAGCGCCGCCCGGTCAATCCAATACAGCCTCCTTTGGTCAGGTTGTCTTGCATCCTCTTCAGTAGTAGGTACAGATCAGCAATGTCATTGCAATCGTATATGCAGAGGACGAGCCCTCAGACGGAAGAGCTGGTTGAAGTTGGGGAACGCGGAGATATTGTCAGTTTTGCAGAGCAGTATCTTGAATACCTGGACAATAAGAGGACAAACATCAGTGGGAAATATCGCCAACTGCGATACTACGTCAATATATTTTTGGTGCATGGAGAGCTGGACTTAATCGCTCGCATACTGCCGGACATTGAGAAAGCTGGAAGTCGTGGTGCATCCTGGCTGACTGGCCGTTACGCAGGGGTGAACAAGGCGAGGACATACTTGAATGGATGCAGGAGAGCGAGATACCCATCTGTAGCGAAGGAATACAACGAGACGGGATATTTAAGTGACTACCTGACAGAAATAGAGGGTATTAGAGATTATCTCAAAGAATCAAGATTTCTTGGGAAGCTCACAGATGGAGAGACTGAGCAGCAGCCAGCGAGGTCCGAGGACAATGTTCATTTCGCAAACACAAGCCATACCTCAGAAGCGTATAGTCACCATCATGTCAAGACCGGTTATGCGGCCTCTAGCCATTGTAGGGACGGATACACGACATCTCCGGCATTCGCACCTTCCTCGAGTAGGCCTAGCCAACCGTCGCCGGGCGGTGATGCATCTTTCCCGGTCTACGATAATGACGGCATTCCTACGGGCCAGAACTTCTACCGCTCCAACGTGCAGGAGTCTCCGAGAATTGTCGAAGTCAAACCCCGTCACACGACGTATGCATCGAATGGGACAGGGCGACACTCACGTGGTCGTGGTCGTAGTCGTGAAGAGCGTCGCAATACGGTTGCAGGCATTCTGCTCTATATGTCTTGAGGAGTTGCTCGGCTGATGAGGACGATTTAGACGTTTTTGAACACGCAGCACTCGTTCTTGATTTTGGCCTCGACAAGATCTTGATGAGCCGGAAGACACAGGCATTGCCTCCGTCGTAAGAAGCTCCAGTAGTACGTAGTCAGCGAGCATATGTATCGATTAAGAACGATTATCCAGTAGTAGCCTAGCGAATCTGTTTGCGCGTAAGCAATCTGCATGTCAGGCCCGGAAGACAACGACAGTGGAGCTTCCGCCACTGACCTCTTGAGGATCAAGCCTGCCTCGTGGGGGACAAGGAGGCAGAGACTTCAGGTTTCTTACTTGGACTACTAAGCATCTGTGCATGATAGATACCAGAGTCTTGCTAATGATGAACGTTCATTATTCTTGCAGCAGAATGCTAAGGTCGCTTTGGGGAGTAGTAGTGGAATACCGTAATTTCAGTTGGTCGCAGCCTGAGGAGTATGCAGCATCCCATGTGAGGAACTTGGTTCATCAGGATACCATTGTATAAGTTAGCTATTACGCCTCCATAACATCACTATGTGCAGGCGGTGACAGTATTAGAACGGTATTTGCAGGATCCAAAAGCTGCACAAATGATCGACAAGCAAATATGCGAGGGTCGATGTTGAAATAGTCGCGGGCGGGCGGATAAGCTCCAAGCTGTGTGGCTGAAGTTGAGAGCATCTTGACGTGGGAGAAGGGCTTAACAACTGATTATTGGTTACTAGAGTGTAGAGCACGATAGGGTACATACACTATTCCACTGTGCATGCCCACTGCACTCTTCAATTTATTATTGTTATATCCCGTCACGCGGTATTGGGAGCTTGCGCGATATTGCCCTGTCTCTCGAGTCTCATTCCAAGAAATCAGCACACATTCTTCGAAGACCCTGCACTGCACCACCTTGCGGGTGACTGTCTTTGTTCGACTCAAATCAACAAGGGAGGAGAAGGGATACACTGCTAGGATAGATAGTACTCTATAGCAGTACTCACTCTGGTCCTCCTCAACTCGGCCCATCGTTACGCTCCTACGTCAAGACCTGCTCGGGGTGGTCTTCCACTGCACACTCAAGCAGAGCCAAGTTTGGACGAGCAAGAGCAGCCCGCCGAGAGGAGTAGAGCTGTAAGACGGGACATCGACCTTCTTCATCTATACCTACATTGGATACACAATTCAACTAGGTATATATACATACATCCTACTACAGTAGTATACGCCCACCATGTCCAATACTCCCCCTTCGTCTGGCGAGAATAGCGCTTCCCCATTCTCGTCCCATCACAATCAACAGCAGCAGTCATCATCAACATCGACATCTGGAGGATACAACACACACCAGCAACGCACTGGATCAGGTGGTACTGCTTCATCAAGCTCCTCATCCAGTGGTGGTGTCAATTCACACTCTCACATTCCACGCTCATCCTCCATCGATCAACATCATGGCGGTAGTTCGGGTGGAATCCTAGCCTCTCCCACGGCCGTCGGTGGTCCATCCCACCAAGGTTATGTACCCCCTTCCTCACCTGGCTTGTACACCAACAACCATCCTCAATCGACCAATGCAACTCCCTTCTTGTCACCATCCAACCGCAATTCATCCTACTCATTCATGGGCCAAGCTGGCAACACAGTTGGATTAGATACCACCTCCGCTGCAATTGCAAGAGGTGAAGTGGGTGCTAACTATTCTCGTTATTCAACTGGTAACTTGGCCGCTTTGGCTGCTGCGGCTGGTATTGGAGGTTCAGCTGCAAATGGAGGCGCTCCTATTGCTGCAAATTCGGGTAATAATCGTATGTCGCAGTCGTTTGGACATGGTCATCGCTCAAGTATGGCTGGAAGTATCGGTGGTAGTGCAGGTGGTCTACATACTCCATTTGCTGAAGATGGTATTCAAGTCGAAATGGATAACCTGCCTCAAACAATGTACGCTGGAAACACAACTGGTCTATCGAGTCCCGGCTTCCCAATCAATCATAATACCATCGGTGGAAGATCAAGATTCTCAGAGTATGGACTGAACGATACTGCTTCAAGTTCTGAAAGCCCTTCGTTCAGGGACTCCGCTGTCTTTGAATCGAGCAATAGACATGATTCAATTTATAACTCGGGTAAAAGCATGGAGGATACTTCATTGCTTTGGAATGAAAAGAATGTCGAAGCAGACGAGTGAGTGCACGCATTCTTACACTTCATGTATATATATTGCAAATCGATGCTGACCATGTTCAACTTGCTTTTTTCCAACTTACTTCCTCTCCCCCGCACTTTCCACTTCGATCGAATCCCTCTTTCCCGCACCGCCATCGCCATCGCGTCTTCCCGTCCGTATGAAACAGCTTCCTACATGATCCTAGAACACTTCAGACCGCTAGATCTGATAGATGGTGGAACTTCCCTACTTCAACAAGAGGTATCCTCAACGCTCTCGGAATATGTCTGTTGCTCGGTGGTTTCTTGGCGCTCTTTATGGGTTGGCCTATTCATACTTGTAAGCTGGTCACTAAGCCTATTAGCTTGCTTTCACCTTCTGTTCAGGACTTCGGTAGCTGACGCATGACGGCTATATCGCAACCTTACACACACAGACCTCGTTCAACATCAAGGAACAAACTGGGGATGGAATATGGGTCATGTCAATGCATCAGGACAAGTTCCAGACATTCCAAATCTACCTTCCTTAATCGATAACGATACACCAGATGAGATTAAAAACTCAATTCGAACTGGTTTCAATGGAAGAGATTATCAACTTGTCTTCTCTGATGAATTCAATACCGATGGAAGGACTTTCTTCCCGGGTGATGATCCTTTCGTGAGTCGCGTCTATACCGGCACTCATCTCGCGCAAAAGGGTATGCTGACACCTTTTTTTGTATTGTGCGACATCAGTGGGAGGCTGTCGACCTTCACTACTGGCAAACACGAGACATGGAATGGTATGACCCAAGTGTTCCCACCACACGCGACGGATACCTAGACATTACAATGACTGAACAAGTAAGTTAGTCTAATTGCAGGGTGCAGTGGACTAGCCTGAAAAGTACTGATCTCAACCTCGTCTTCACGATTCATAGCCCATCCACGGCCTCTCCTTCCAATCTGGCATGATTCAGTCATGGAACAAACTATGCTTCAATGGGGGTGCTTACTTTGAAGTTTCAATGTCTATGCCTGGCAATCCTCGTGCTTCTGGATACTGGCCTGGTGCTTGGACTATGGGTAACCTTGGCCGTGCTGGTTTCGGTGCTACCAACGATGGCATGTGGCGTGAGTTTGTATACACTCGTCCAGTGAGAGGGCAGCTGGCCGCTAGGAGCAGTCAAACTGATCTTTTATTCGCTCCATCCAAATAGCATACTCGTACGACTCTTGCGATGTCGGTACCTTGCCTGGTCAAATCTTCGCCAACAATACACCCACTGCCGCACGCACTTCTGGACTTGAGGAATATGGCGGTCAGCTCTCATATTTACAGGGACAGCGAACTTCAGCATGTACATGCAGAGGAGAAGATCACCCAGGACCAAATGTTGGTGTTGGTCGAGGAGCTCCTGAAATTGATATCAATGAAGCTCAAGTAGACTGGAGAGGATATGGTACTGCTTCTCAATCTATTCAAATCGCTCCTTTCGATGATGGATATAACTGGGACAATACATCTTCTAATGGATTAGAAATATACAATACTACAAAGACATACCTCAATCTATGGAAGGGTGCTGTCAATCAAGAATCTGCCTCTGCTGTTTCGAGATTCGAAGATTGCTACGACGGTGAACGATATGAAAGCTTCGGTTTCGAATATGTTCCTGGTTCATCTGTAGATTCTCAAATTACTTGGTCCATCGGCGGTGTACCCACATGGACATTGAAAGCTGGCGCTTTCCCACCCAATCCAGTCACTCAAGTCGGACAACGTCTCATTTCAGTCGAACCCATGTATATGGTTCTCAATTTAGCTCTATCAGCCGCTTTCCAGTCTCTTCAATTCGATCGATTGGAATTCCCCGGTACACTACGAATTGACTATGTCAGAGTCTGGCAAGAAAAGGGTAAAACAAGCATTACTTGTGATCCTGAAGATTATCCTACTGCCGATTATATCAATCGTCATATCGACTTGTACACAAACCCAAATATCACAACTTACCCCGAAGACTTGTGGCCCAAGAACAGCCTCAGCGAGAATGGATGCAATTAGGGAGTCACATCACAACATGCCATTCTAGCAATAACGAAAAGCGCAACGCGATCACGAAAACTTAAATGAAGATAATAAAGGGAAAACAAAAAGACAGAGAGACAGACAGCTTTGCAATTTACTCGGGCAGTTGAAAACGATCTGGCTTGTTACTCAATATCTTTAGCAACTTCAAACCAATGGACAATACACTTTTTCATGATTTATTCTCAAATTCTTCTAAACTACCTTACGGAAGAAACGCTTGACTGCATCGGGAGTTGAATGTGGAGCAATACGGACAATAAAATAATCGCTCTCAAAGGCCTCTCATTAAGGGAGCCATACTACATTTATATCTTCAGGAGTCTCGGCTTTCAGTCCGCTTTGTACATTCCTCCCTCTGAGAGGCGATACCTCCACAATCGCGCTACCTCAAATCATCTTTTTATCAGTTCCCACTAGTCAGTGACACAAGAATCATTAAGCTTAGATCTGTACCCATATTTACCCTACTTCTTTACCTAAATTCCCATCTTCTACCCCACCGAGGTAGTTTTAGTCATCTTTTCCTCCTAAAGTACATGTTATGCCTTCTCCCGGGTACTCCACTCTGAGTGGGAACTTTGGTCATTTCACTACAGCTATGGAGGATTAATTTTTTTGTCATGTCATTCGTTAGCGGACTTTCTGTACTGATTTTGACAATTATTTCGATAGAAGTGATTTTCTGGTTCCATCTACTCTTTTCCTTTGCGACTCCGCTTGTGCTTTCGAATTCTTTCTTTGCTACGTTTCATCTTTCATGACTTGCACTTTGTACAACAACAGACTGCCTATCAGTAGGTCAAAATTCGGTATCACACTGCTCAATATATCCGGCTCTTGATCATGGAAAAGCGCGACAATGTTTCCATCGACACGCCTGGAGCTCCGTTACCGACTCTTCCTGTGAACCTGCCAGGAGAATCATAGTCTTTCTTCTCTATCATTCGCTTCGTCTCGCTGTCTTGGAACTGCAGGGAATCGATGAGTCAGACCTGGAGAAGATGAACAGAGCTGTTACAGCAGTAAAGCAAGCGGACTCACCATCTCACTTGCGCCCACCCCGATATGCGGTCGTGACCTGTCATTGCGCTGATCTTCGACAGCTCGATCTTCCATATTAGCGTAGCGGGACATTGCATATGCTCGGAGGTTGATGCCAATCAATAGTTTGATAACGACAAGACTGTGACAGATGCTCAGGATAAAGCTGCGAGGCGGAATCGCCAGCTCTTACACTCACCATGACCACAAGATGGTTCCGATGAGTAGGAACACAAACCAGCTGAATATGCGAGCCTGCCCTTCCGGCCCAATACTGATATAGCTCAAGAAGCCGCGTGCTACTGCTAGCTTTCTTGGAGGTGCACACTCGTCGATATGCGAGGTGTCTGCGAGCATTTCAATCGTCTGAAAGATGACTCTGACGATCAGACAGCCAACTGGCAGTGCTGCGAAGCCAAGTCGTCGTGCGAGAGCAGGGGACTGATCCGCGAAGGCCTGCATTCACAAGTACAATCAGCAGGGCTGTGTAGGTATTCCAACCAAATTGACATACTGAGTCGGGAGAGCTAGGATTTCCCATGATGAGATCTTTGCATAATACATCGATGAAACGACCATAAACAGCAGGTCTAACTGTGTTGATGACATTGACTGGTCAGCCGGTCATACCCAGATATTGGCATGCCGAGGGCACTTACTATGATTGAACTTGGTAATGAAAGCATGCTTCAGCCAATCTACGAACATCTCCGATGCCACTACGATTAGGACGGGACTGAAGATGCTTTGTAAGATTGTCATTGACGGCATGACTGGGATGAAGGATGTTGGTAGCAACGAGAAGGTGGATCCGTTGAGCTCGATGAGATTGCGCATTGCAATGATGCAGAGCATCAAGCTCAGCTGAAAGCGTTCGACGATGTCTGGTAAAGAGCAGTGCAGGTAAGCTACGCAGATTCGAAAGACATACAGAATGACAGCACTCACCTGCACAGCTCATTTGGAACAGGTTCTCCTTCTCGAACTTCTTGAAGACGGCACCTTTGATCTCGACGAATTGATTCGAGAGCAGCAGCGTAAGAAGGGCATTATCGTACGAATTAATAGCTACATTGAGCGATACAAGACTGTAAAACAAGACTAAGGTATGCGTGACTGCGAGCATTGAATATTAGGCTCTGATCGCTCGGGTTGAACAGATCTGATTGATATTACTCACTGGTATACACGACACACATCGTAAACAGACCTGCTGGCCTGATGCGGGGTTGTGAGCCATCTTCGCGCCGTCCAAGCGTAGCTCTCGAACAAAGGGAATCCAGAAGATCCTGTCCAAAAGAACAGCAAAGCCTATCTGCGATCTGATGGATGGCTCATGTCAAACTAAGGCAAGGTACAATGTAACAAGGGAGAGGACCTACCTCTAGAACGTTGAAAATGACATAGAGCTTGATGACCTCTTGACCACGGACAGAATGGTACATTTTGCTAGCATCGGTGATGTGATGCAATGTACAGCATGTAACGATGAATATGGAGAATTTAGCCAGGTCGCACTTGGCCGATACAGGTAAAGATCTTCGCTTTCCAGGTTTGAAATAGCTCGCTACCCAACGCTTGAGGGCAATTGCGAATCGAAGGGGCAGGATTGTGAAGGTGTACAGAAAAGAGTCCAAGCATACAAAGTAACCAAAGATGATGATCTGCACGAGCAATCAACCCTCAGTATGATTCCGTGCTCTGTGAAACAGCCTAATGCACTCACTTTCTCCACTGCCATAGGTACCAAGAAGAAGTTCGTAACCCGCTCGGCTTTCGTCTCCTGCGAGCCATCCAGCTCACTTGCACTGATTTCCTCTTGCAGATAGTCCCACAGAGAGGCTGGCAGGAAGCGAGACCCAACGTTGGATAGCCCTCGTGGTCTTGTGCTGGAAGTGGTAGGGGTGCTAGGACGCGGACTTGCAGACTCCTCTTGCTCGTAATGCTGCACGACTTCGCTGTCAGAGGTAGGTTGACTCTGTCTTAACCGAGATGAGTACGCTCTTCTTAGGTACGGTGTTCCTTCGCTGTCTTCACGCTCGTTGCCACGAGTATACACCTCTGGCGTCTCCGAGCGTAAACGAAACGAGTAGGTGTCGGCATCTTCCATAGAATGCTCATAGTCTACGCCATTGTGATGAGAGAGGTCCGGCGTGGGCGAGCGACTCGGTGATGGTGTTGGCAGGTGACTGTTCCTCCGCCAACGGTGATGTGGACCATCCGCACTACCATTGCCGCCCACGTCGTCTTCGTCTTCGTCGTCGTCTACATCTTCAGATGTCCCATTCAGCCGGCGGTCTTCATAGGAACGAGCTTCTAGTAGGTCTGTAAGATCAGGTGCAGAGCGAGACGGCTTCAGCTGCACTCGGTCCATGTCACGTCTCCATCTGTTGTTGCGTGGATGGAAGTTGGCATGAACACGAAGTGGTGGCTGTTTCATGCACTTTTGGATTGACAGCCAGATCGACTTGTATATTGCCTTTCGCTCGACTTGTCCGAAGCTGAGAATCGCAAAGGGTACGCTGGATCTTTCACACACCTCGCTGCACTCGCGCATGACCCCGTTCTAATACGTCCACCTTGACAGCCTTTCCATCCAACATGCGTGCGACACTACAACTTCTCACGCGGATACGAGCGATACCAGCATCAGCAGTGCCAGCAGGAGAGCTACGACTACCACCTAAAGGCTACAGAGCAGCAAAGGCCACGAACAAAGGAACTGCAACTATCGACGCTGTCGTCACCAGGGCGGAAGCATCTTCGACAGAATTGCCATCAAATCTTCGATTAGAGGAATTCATCCCACCTCGACAGCTATATGCCGGCATCTCGGAGTCGGATAGAGATATCGTGAGTGGCTCAATCCTCATTCGATGTTCAGTACATCCACTGACGCAGATCTTGCAATCCCACAGCTCAAGAATCTAGCCAGAGAGTGATGTTCCGGCCTCTTATACCATTTCTCGCAAATTAGTGACAGCAAAAAAGCATGCAGTACATGTTACCCCAGTCGTTCAGAATTGTGTTCCCATAGTGTAACAACAATGACATCTACATCACTCCTGGTAGTCAATGATATACATAGATGCTCCAGCCTTAATCTTCCTTGTGCAGTAAGGTGCCTCTGTGATGGATATTGGCAAAGCCCAGCCTGGAATCGCTTTGATCGATGGTACTGCAGTGGAAGGTGTCAGGCTTCAAGGAACAGTACAATTTTCACTCCTGACCAGTAGAATACTCACTGCCGCCGTAATTCAGCTTGCCATGTTATCGGTTTCAGAGGTGACGCGGTGAGAGCAATGCCGACGCTTAGCAGAACGAAAGACCCAGCTAGTTGGAATGATTCCTGCGAGGAGACAGAGGCACAGCATCATTAGGGCTCGCGTTCGGAAATAATACGAATACGACTGCCTACCTCTGAGAGTACACGGAGCGGTTCCTTCGTTAAGGCTATTATAGATAGATGAGCATGTCAGCTTGCAGCTCTACCACGATCATGTGGCAGTGGATTGACGACGCAACTTACCACGATGGTATGCTGATAACAGCAGTAGCACCAGGCCAGTACACGCGAGGAATCTACCAAAGGTTGCTACCTTGCCTGGAAGAAGAGCCATCTTGGAAAGTTGTCGGCGGACAATGTGACGGAAGTAGACCTGGCGTGCTGCCCGCTAAGCGTGGCATTGCTTGACTTCACCACAATCGCGACACGAAACAGGCAACCACACGAGGTACAATCTGGAGCCTGCAGAACATATCACAACCACCGGTCGGTTCAACTTTGGCATACATTGCTACACCTGACTTTCCCCAGGACACAAATACCCGTCCCGACACAGACGGGTCTCCGATACAACGCAGGAGCCATTCGATAAGGAAATGGTGATTCCAGGAATTCATTGAAGAGTACATTTTTGTTCATAGATAAAGGCGGGATATTAACATTTGATAACAAGAGGTCAATCGCTAGTAGTAAGCAATGCAGAGTTTGGCTTGATGAAGGTCCTTCATGCCAGGACAGCCGGCGTAGCTAGTACTGCATCACTCTGGGCGACAGATGCAGGAGGATCATCAAGATGGGTACCGCTTTAGTGCTTCTTGCTCAAGAAGCCGGAAAGATCGCCCACAGGGACGTTGAATGGCATGCCGGTAGAGCCCAAGGTTAGAGCGAGCATGAGCCACCATCCGCAGATTGTGGTGACGAAAGTGAAGGCACCGCCTGCTTTCAAGAGAGAAGATGGATCGCGTCCTTCGCCAATGCGGAAGTATCCGGCAGCAAGTAGGAAGAAACCGATGTCGAGAGTCGTGAATAGGATGACGAAAACAATGTTTGTTCTGAGCGATCCAAGGAGGCTAATACCATAGTACCACGATTAATGACACCGCATTACGCGAGTAATGTAAGACGGAACTCACTAGATAAAGACCAAGCATCCCCAGACAACCAGATAGACAGCCACGCCCTCCGCGAAGAGTGGATTGGCTTGACCCTCGGTGGCATTTGCACCAGTAGCACTGTAAGCCGCAGCAACGCCAATAGAAGGATCATTGAGAATAGCGAATGCAATCCAGTAACCTCCGAAAGTGGTGAAGACGACGAAAGGGAAGGTATTGCCGATAATCTGTGAGAAGTCAGAATAGAGTATCAATACGTTGCCCTTTCCATCGAGATTACCCAGTCTGCTCACCCATTCCATAATCCCAGCCAGGATCATGCAGACACCTCCCAAGACGTAGAAAGCTCCGACAATTGTGGTAGCGGAAGCAGCAGTAGCTGTGAAGGTGGCACATACATCAGCTATCCCGCAGGACATGCGGTAAGATGGACTGTAACTCACTGGAACCAAAGTTCATCAAGTAGATTGAAAGGGGGGTGAGTGAGAGCAAGAAACCTGCGATACCACTGCGTGGAGTATGCATCATCAGCACACAACCGAAAGACTCAAGACCGGATCCGCATCGAAGCTCACAGTGCTGAAAAATGAATGCAGAGTAGAGTCAGTCACGTGACCCTGCCGATTCCAAACTTGCGATCTTCACTCACGAGTGGGGTTACCAAGCCTTTTGCTTAGATCACCTTTACCTCCTACACCACCGGGCTGCAAGTACAGTTGCTCGAATTGCTCGGGTGCTGCAACGGAAAGTCAGGTTTAGCATTCATCGCTCTTGTGAGGTCAAAGCCAAGATTTGGCGTACTAAGTGTTACTGAAATCTGTCGTCCAATAGGTTGGCCTCCATTCTGGTTAAGCAAGCCTTGTCCTGAATGAGCGGTGGTAGACTGTCCAAGCTCGGTATCGTTATAGCCGTTATTCTGGTGCGCAGCCTTGGGTTCCAAGTGCATGCCTGGATTGCTGTTGCTGTTTGCGGTATTTGTGTGTGCCATCTTAAAATGGAGTCTAATTCACGTGTTTCTAGAACTTCTGATGAGCAGAGGCAGAATAGGAGGAGGAGTAGGACTGTCAATATAAAGCTGGAGGAAGACAGGAGAACTGCTGAGAAGATGAACGAGGAAAAGGAAGCTCACCAGTGTCCCTGCTTCGGATAGTAGAGCTCTGTCTTCTGGCAAAGGAGTGCGAGAAGTTGTAAGATCAGGCGAGAATTTGTGAGGTAGCAATGTTAAGAGGAGATGTACAGGGTCCGTCCAATTATTACGAAAGGAAGCAAAGGAGACTTGTTCTTCTTCTCTCCTCTCTTTCCTTCGTTCCTCGTTCCTCCTTCGCTCCAGTGGACGGGGATAGTTTCCCCTCCTTCTTTTAGCGCAGTGCGCCTCGTACTTAACGATCCTTTCCCCATTTCAGCTCTATCCGAGGCGATCCTACTCGATCCATCTGTCTGTCAATCCCTAGCGTAACGCACCGTTACGGCTGCCATTCCACGTCGTGCCGGTCGTCCGTGTCGCTAACTTTGGAGCGACGCGAACAAATGATGCTGAGAGTTTCCGCGCTGGGGCACCGGCTTGCCTGCCGTAGCGGGCTCTTACGTAGTGGCCTGCTCATCTGACTCTCATTATGTGGAGAAGCGATCGTCAGATTCCGGGGCACCAGATTCGGACTTTCAGCTTAGGGGAAGGTCAGGAGACCTTGTGCGAGGCGCCATCTGGCGAGAATACCGTACATACCACAATTCAGAGAGATCGCTTGGGTGTGCGCTTATTAGGTCTGCCGTGCCATATAAAGTAGCTGTCTCCTAAGTGTCGCTGCCACGAGAGCCACCTGTCCGCACGCCAGGACGCTACCCGCCTATCACTACCTAACACCACACCTGCCATGACGGGATACACGCAGAAGACTGGACATCTGCCACTCGCTTTAGGTGTAGCTTTTCGTGAATCCGCACCGCACACGTAAAGGCCGTTACGCACAGAAAAGGCTCTCCGAAGACTCTAGGGCGCAATTGTTTCCGCCGTCTAATGCCGCGTGGCATCGAAAAGCTACTGTCTTCGAGAAACGCTAAAAAGGAACCCAAGGCTCGGGCTTCGCACAAAAGTACAGTATCATACAGGAGACACAGTGCTGGACCTACGATAGTGCCAATTGAACATTTGTTTACACTCTTGGCAGTCAGTCAAATAACCAACCTCAACACGAAGTGTACTAGAAGCCAGCGTAGCCTGTCGTACTGGAAGGTGGGCATGCGCATGACACAGGAACGAAGCGAGCTTCATGTCCTGCGATAGACAGCAGCTACGATATATCATCTGTGACTCCATACGCTAATCACTTGCACTTATCTGGCTACGGTGCTTGCATTGACTAGGCTACCGCTACTGTAACTCTATAGAAATAGTAATGATATGTGCATCGCGTGCATCGACACCGAGCAAGCCGGCTAAATGCGAATGTTGCATAGTCTTGACATCATGCGGCAGCTACAAAGTTCATACCGTACTCGAAGGAAGGAAGATCAGGGCTCGTGCTTCGTGGTGCTCGCCTACAGCTACATCCATATAGTAAGGTACGGACCGAACAGGTGTGGCTATCTAATGTACACCATATAGCGCCAGTCTTCAGTTTTATCTATAACCGCGAGCTCGCTAGCGCGTATACGCTCTAACCTATGGGGCAGCGAAGCTTGGACGCAGGACGCGTTGACAACATGCTAACACGGGCCGGTCGGAGGAAGAGAGCGTCTCCACATGACAGGAAAACCTCGTAAGTATGGAAGTTCCTAGTGCTAGAAGGAACGCGGTGCCCCGAGGTAATTAGCCGAGCACCGCGGATCTTTGAAGATCCTGTAGACGTGATATGCAGCATTGCCTCTGCCGAAACATGCAGCCCTAGCTAGACTTTGCCCAAGCAAGCTTAAGTGAAGCGGCAGGGCAGGCAGGAGATACCGAGGGAAGACGGTATCTATGTCTCAGGGAAGTGCAGAGAACTATCGTAACTCCGGCCTGTGATTAGACTGCTCGGGTGAACCTGGAGGCCCGACCTTTCTTTTGCCACGTCTCCGCAGATTGCTTGCGGCTGCCATCCTGCAAATCGCGCATCGCGAAGCTGCAAGAGACAGGCTGCGTTTGTCGGATTCCGTATCTTTCTCTTCCTCTTTCATTCGTACTCACTTGTGTTACTGTTTATCAGTCAAAGGTTCCTGATACCCCATATATAAAGACCTTATCTCGTCAACATGGCTGCCGCGGACGTTTCTGGCAAGGGAGGCATTCCCGAGCCTACATATGAGCCCATCAGCGCTCCAGGTGAGTACCATGCCACTACCACTCGGACCGCTCTATGTGAACGCAGAGCTGACCTGGCGAGTCTCGCTGCCCTATTACTGGTTTGTCTGACGATCTCGTCCAATCATCCGTTACACGTGCGCTCCACACACAGGCTTTGATGATCCGTCTATCAAGCCCATGGAAGCAGCAAAAGCTGCTCATCAATGGTGCAGCAACTTCCAGGCTGCCATCGATAAGAAGGACATAGACGCTATTGTCGAAGCCTTCACTGAGGATGGTTGGTGGCGAGACATGCTCACTTTCGCATTCGACTTCAACTCCTTTAAGAGTGAGTTGTAACACACTAGTCCCCGCTTTGCCTAGGTTTGTCTTGAAAGTGCTGATGCTACTTCCTGCGTGCAGAGAGCACTCTGAAGGAAGGCCTCGAGAAGCACGGAATTCCAGCCATCAAAAATCTCAGAGTCGTTCGACCTACCGATGCCAGCATCGTTCCTGTGAACGACAACTTGACATGGGCTCAAGCATATCTAGCTTACGAGACCGACAAACTCCGTGGACAAGGTCTTCTACGATTGAAGGAAGAAAATGGCAAATTCAAGCGAGCATATACGTTCTTCACGGTAAGGTCGCAGCCCTCCGAGAGGCATTCAATGTTCAAAGCTGATGTTCTATTCCTGCTCACCTACAGACCATTTGGGAAGTGAAAGGACACGAGGAGCATGCTTACGAGCGCCGTCCAAACGGCGCCGAGGTGCACGAGGGCGGACCTGGTGCTAAGAACTGGCTTGAACTGGTAAGGACATATACGATGCTTTGCAAAGGCCAGGATTAACACGGTACTCTTTTTTTGCTTGAACAGCGCAAGGAGAAAATTAAGTTCGAGAACTCAGATCCTACGGTCCTGATCATCGGTGGTGGTCAAAATGGTCTCATGATTGCTGCTCGTCTAAACGCTCTTGGAATTCCCAATTTGATCGTCGAGAAAAACCCCAACATCGGTGACAACTGGGCAAACCGATATCATAATCTTGTGTTGCACGACCCCGTCTTTGCGGATCATTTCCCATACTTGCCATATCGTAGGTGGAATACGGATTTGATAATGTAGTCTCACACTAACGTATGTCGCTCATCTTCTGTTCGACAGCACCGCACTGGCCTATCTTCAGTAAGCTGTCCTCGTCTCCCTTCCGTGTGTTTCCTTCCACTGACAATCTGATGACACGCAGCTCCAAAGGACAAGCTTGCAAGCTGGTTCAAGCATTATGCCGAGGCCATGGAACTGAATGTCTGGACCGAAGCTACCATCGAGGGTGGTGCCAAGTACGACGAGAAGACCGGCCAATGGAGCGTCAAGGTTGTACACAAGGGTCATCCAGACCGCGACATGAAGGTCAATCACATTGTCCTTGTAAGCACAATGTCTCATGTTTGACAGCCTTGCCACCTTGCATAAACTGATCTTCACGTGATGAAATAGGCTACCGGATTCTCTGGCGAACCACGCATGCCAGATATTGAAGGTATGGACACTTTCAAGGGCCCCATTATGCACTCTTCCAAGCACAAGGGCGCAGAAGGCTACAAGGGCAAGAATGCAGTAGTCGTCGGCTGCTGTAACTCCGGACACGACATTGCTGCTGAGTTTTACGAGCATGGCGCCAATACTACCATCGTTCAGAGATCCAGTACATACGTTGTCTCCAGCAAGCACGGTCTGCCCGCTTGGCTTAATGGATTCTACCAGGAAGGCGGTCCTCCAATTGACGACGCCGATATCCTCTTCACCTCCCTACCCACCGAGCTCGTCGGAGAATTCCATTTGGAATCTACCAAGAAGGTCGCCGAGCTCGATAAGCCAATCTTGGATGGCCTGGAGAAGGTTGGATTCAAGTTGAATCGCTATAACTCTGGTCTCTTCATGAAGTACTTCAGAGACGGTGGCGGTTACTACTTGGATGTCGGATGCTCTCAGCTCATTGCTGACGGCAAGATTAAGGTCAAGCAAGGCCAGGAGATCAAGAAGATCACCCCTGACGGCATCGAATTCGCGGATGGAGACTTCAAGCCAGCCGACATCATTGTCCTCGCGACCGGCTACGGATCGATGAGAGATACCGTTCGCCGTGTAATCGGTGAGGATACCGCCAACAAAATGCATACATGCTGGTCGTTCGATAAGCAAGGTGAAATCCAGACTGTCTGGAGAAACAGTGGTGTCCCAGGCTTCTGGCTCCAGGCAGGCAACTTCTTCCAAGCTAGATGCTTCTCTCGTGTCTTGGCTTTGCAGATTCAGCAGATCGAACTTGGTCTAGCCGATAAGTACACGCCATATCCTGAGGAGAAGGAGAACAAGGATCCTCGCTTCTAAGGATTTCGATGTTTGTCATTAGCATTTCATGGATTCTGAGGGTTCACTAGCGTCCAGCGTCTTCTATGTCTTCAGTGTCGCACAGCCATCGAAGTTGTGACCATGTATCTCTACCTGCAATATATATCGTTGCTCATCCATCACAGATTAACTCACGCACTGACTTGCAGCGAGCGAAAGACTTCCCGTTTCCCTACCCCGTGCCCTTTGCGCCCGTGGGGCCAGAGTTCGAGTGACAGTAACCAGGTTGCCACGGTTGCGCACGCATTGATGAAATCGACCTTTGTGCACGCTGAGCCGTTCCTGTTGGCTATCACTATCAGAGATGTTATAGGACAGTGGTCAAAGTTGGCGTCGCAAGGTCGGTAATGTTTTGGAGGAAGTGTAGTGCCCGTAGTAGCAGGAGGCAGCATCTAGTCAACACGTCTGGGCATCGACGAAGACACCGCTGCTTGCGAGAACTGGCAGTGACTGGCGCACAAACCAAATCTAGTCTACTTCAATGTAGATTGCATTACGAAATACAGCGGCGCACCGCAGAAGTCCGGGTTTGAAGGAAAAAGCTAGCTTGACATCTATATCTTCTCGGTTCCCCAGACTGAGTTGCTTGCGAACGTTTTAGGCGCGACAGTTTCCGTCTAGGTAGGCGAAAGGAAGTCACAACTCAGGTTCGATACTCCATGTACTTGTCTGCAATCTTGCGTGACCTACCGTTTGTCCTCGCAGACTTCCAGTCAATCGTCTGTCTCGCTCCATCATCATTGCATCCCAGTCATCGATACCCCAGCGAGGCGGCTTTACGATAGCTTCATTCAGCTCCGAAACAGCATGGTCAGTGGTGATCAATAGACAGTACCTTGCCATCGTTCTGTATGCGCTTCGTCAGACTGAAGAGAGTACCAGTGCCCGCGAACTGTGAACGCGCAAGGAGAGGTGGGAATCAGCTGAGAGCTCTTCCAGAGGCAGCCATTGAAGTGGAACGCTTACCATGACGGTCAAGAGACCTTGAAGTTGAGGATGAACTGTATTAGTTGCGTGTCTGTGATCTTGCTAATCTCTGTGCCCTCTCACCGAATGGAATGAACGCCTGATGCACCAGAAAGCAGTCAGCTATGAGAACGACCGCACAGTCAAAGCAGACCGAGGCAAGCGTACCTCCCAAGGAACTGGCATGTTGTAGTGTGTTGTATGAAGCTTGTTTCGAAGTGCCCGAACTTGTCGGAATCCAAAAGCTGCCGTCTCAGTCTCGCCTCTTTCGTTCTCACTTCGCCGCTTGCTCTTTGCCCGATCAAGCCCGCATTTCAAGCCAAAATGCCAAAGATCCGCAAAAAGGTCAGCATGCTCTTGTTATCTCCCATTACAGTGAACAACAAGCTGAATGTCGACTGTCTTGTCTATTCCATGCCTTCCACAGACCTCCAACCGAGTCGGCACGCATCAGGTGCGTCTTCAAGCAGCATGATCGATGAATTTTCCGATAATCTACGCATGAGCATATGAAACTGATACTGCTATACACCCTCTATCTGGCTTTGCTTGCTCGTCCACAGCGTGAGAAGATCAAGAAGAAGGTCGCTGAAGCTAAGCGCAAGTCGAAGCGCGACGCAAAAAAGGACGTGACATGGAAGAATCATAGTAAGTTTCTTCACTTAGCTGTATGTGGCGAAGGTTTCGATAGATGCTTACTTCTGGCTGTCTTCGTCCATGCTGCAGACAAGGAGAAGGATCTTGGTATTCCTAGCAAGTTCCCATTCAAGGATCAGATCCTTGCTGACGCCGCTGAGCTGAAAGTCAAGGTTGGTTGGCAGCAATAAACTGAACGGTGTTTCTTTGAAAGCCTGCTAAATTCGTGTAACCCTCTCTCACAGCGCGAAGAAGAACGTCTGCTGGCTCGAGAGAAGCAAAAAGCTGCTCATCAAGCAGCATCTCTCGGTCTTCCTGATCCATCACTTGTTGCACTAGCCAACTCCGTCAATCCATACGGTTCAGTAGAAGACGAGGGAGATGAATCACTAGACGAGGACAGCGATGAAGATGTAGTCGATGCCAATGGCGTTTCTTCCAGCTTGAAGCTACATGCTAAGAGCTTGAAGGAGGTCATCAGCAAAAGCGACATCATTGTGCAAGTCTTGGATGCACGAGATCCCGAAGGCACTCGTAGTCGAAAGATTGAGCGAGAAGTCATTCAAGTCCATGGCAAAAAGCTTGTACTCGTGCTGAATAAGATTGGTAAGTTGCTACGTGAGTATGTCAGGTGAAAATGCCGCTCACTAACGCATGCACTCGTGCTTAGACTTGGTACCCAAGGAAAATGTCGAAGCTTGGTTGAAGTACCTTCGAATTTCGTTCCCTACCCTTCCCTTCAAGTCCTCGACACAATCACAACGCAAACACCTTTCGTCATCCAACAATTCACACGTCCCACAAGGCGCTTCATCCAGCTCTCCTGCACCACTCCTTACTCTTCTCAAGAACTACTCTCGAGCTGGTTCACTTAGTATCGGCGTCATTGGATTCCCCAATGTCGGTAAATCCAGTCTGATCAATACACTCAAGCGCTCGAAAGCTTGTGGAGTCGCGCCTACGCCTGGCTTCACCAAGGAAGTCCAGATCATCTCCCTCGACGGGAGCTTGAAGATTTTGGATTGCCCTGGTGTGGTATACGAAGGCGGCGATCAAGGTCCTGAAAAGGTTTTGCGCAACTATGTAGCTGTTGAGCAAGTGCAGGATCCTATTGCTTCTGGTGAGTTGAAGAATCTGCCAGGTTCCTTGTCGTGTAGTCCGTCGACTAACGATGCTCTCACTGATAGTCGAGGTCATTCTACGCAAATGCAAGAAGGAGCACCTGATGATGCTATATAATATTCCTGCTTTCGAAGCTTCGAAAGACTTCATGATTGCAGTAGCTCGGTCAAGAGGTCGAATCAAGAAGGGAGGTGTGCCAGACCTTGTCGGTACAGCACGCTCTATCCTTCGAGACTGGAACGCTGGTCGAATCCCTTACTACACGATACCTCCCGCCGTTCCTGTTTCCTCAAAGAGCAACGGAGTTGGAGGCAAAGCGTCATCTTCTAATGTTATGACCACTGGTACAGACATTGGCTCAGCAAGCATCGCTACTGCACTAGCTCCCGAGTTTGACCTCGATGGACTGTTCAAGGAGGCAGATGCTGTCGCTCTCGATGGCGTCAAGTCAGCCAAGGACTCTAGCTTCGTGCGAATGAACGAAAGCATGGCAACTGAGGACGCAAGTGCCGAGAGTGGGGATGCCTTCTCATACAAGCTTATGGGAGAGCAAGAGCAACAGGAGGATGAAGATCTCGAGCTTGATGATATGGCGGCTATCATCTCCGCCAAGTCGAAGAGCAAGAAGCGCAAGAGTGACGTTCACGATTCCAGTATTGTCACGACCGCGCCTCAAGTCAAAGGCAAGCGTGTCAACTTTGAGGACGGAACAGTCCCAGGAGGCGGCAAAGTCGGTACTTCGACAGCAAAGACTTTTGCAGATAATCCCGATGAGGCTCCTGTTCAACTTAACAAGGATATCAAGAAGGCCGCTAAGAAGGCAAAGAAGAACCAACGCAAGGAAGTTCGCAACAATGAGCGCGAAGAGAATGAGCTGTCGAACGCTTTCGGTAGCATCGCTGTCAAAGGTGCCGCTGAGAAGAATGCTGAAGAAGATGAGGTATTGGATGACCCTGCACCTAAGCCTTATGACTTCTCAGCTTTCTTTGGCGGTCGCTAGATCTTTCTTTTCCTTAGTTTGTCACGCCCTATAGATCCTCGGTAGTGGTCCATTGCTTGTTGTCGTTTACGAATATAATTTATTCTGTCTTCAGATCTACCTATAAGCGTCTGAGCATTCATATATAGTAGATGCTCTTTTCTACTGTTTTACACGCTCCCAATACCTCTTCCAGAAGCTCCTGGTCGGCCAAGCGTCTCATTGCCTGTGTCTTCGCTCTGCAAGAATTGCTGCAATGGCTTGAAACCGATTAGGCTGACGACCTGATTGTAATGTCTTGCCGCGATGATCCTGCCTCTAACGACGACGATGAACAACGCAACAGCTGCGAAGCCCAAGTTTGCCAGCACAAACTCCCAATAGTCTTTCCTTTCCCGGTCGATAGCTCTGACACAGGGTTCCCAAGTGGCGAAGGTTTGTTGCTGTTGCTCCTGGCCAGTACTGCCGTGAGGCTCTTGTGGGCCATCTTGCCTCTTTCTCACTGGTGGACCCGCATCATGCTTTTGTCCGCTTTGTTCATTCGCAGCAATGTACTTGTCTTGATTGTCTAGAAGGTGCGGATGTGTGCCCGGCCGCGGAGGCAATTCGACTATCGGATGCTTGGGTGGACGTTTCACGAAAGGACCACTACCTATGAAAGCATTGACACCTGGTGGAGCACCATGCTTTTGCTGTTGCGGAAGGTCGCTTTCATCTAGCACGACGCAGTGAACTGGCCGTCGATTGCCATGCACTTTGCAGACTGGCTCATGGCGCTGGATGACGGCAGTAAAGAGAGCCATTAGGCACGATAGTGCATCAACGTAGTCGATCAAGTAGGCCTACCATGTGTGGTGGACACGTCTCGCACTCTCCTACAGGCCTGCATGCCAGCTTTGAGGAACCAGCGAGAGAGACTGGAAGGGGTGGTGGAGCTGCATCGTTTCTCGATATAACTTCCGCTTGAACGGCGTTGACGAGTACAAGATACGCAAGAGTGACACTGTAGAGCCTTATGAGAGCCTTCAAGCTACAGTACAGACAGAGTCAGCGACTGCTACGCGCGTGTTACGTGAATGAGAAGCTCACCTGCGCCGATGTCGTTTGAAATCCTTGACCATGATACGAGCCGGGCAATGTACCGACGGCAGGCCTGAGACTGATGCTATACACTAGAGCATGCGATGATGCCGAGCTATAATGGGCGACAGCGATTGTGTATAGTAATGCGCTATCCTACTGGATTGGCGTGCGAAAGAAGTCTCGTCGTTCAGAAAAGTCACGTTTTCTCGCTCAAGACATGCAGGCCCAATTGACGCGCCGCCATATCAATCAGAATCTCCCTGCGAGCAGACAGTAGCCAGACAGCATGGTTATAGAGTGCTCAGCTGACTCTTGCACCTTCCCTAGCATAATCCAGCCAGCTGGTAACGGGCATACGAACGCTGTCGCTCGATCATCCTCACCGCACGATAGATTGTTGCATAACCCTCGCCGTGATGACCAGCTGAATACACACGCGGTGTCTGCACTCCCACAGACTCTCATAGCATGGTATGTCACTATAGATGAGCGATGACTGTCCCTGGAGTTCAGTACTTGCGAAGATACGCCGGTGTCCGTATTGGTGGAGATGGCTTGTTATGCAGCGACTCAAGTCGACAAGATAGCACCCATTAGAAGGGCTCTGAGAGGCGCCTTCGCGGTGAGAGCGTGTCCAATGGTACTATTACTGCAAGTTACATTTGTGGTATTACCTGCATGCTTTGAAGTTAGTGGTACTCTGTCAAAGTGCTGTCAAAGCGCACTTCTCTCGCATCTTCAAAGGCAGATCAACACGGCTGCCGGGTTGCCTTCTCACCAATTGCTAGATAGGCAGGGAAGAGATCTACAGAGGGAAGCCTTCATCAACACACTCGTTAGCTTCTTCGTCAATGACTATGCTACGTCACGTCGTGCTCTCGCTTGCAAGACGCTCAGTCTTCGCAAGACAGGCAAGCAATGCATGTGCCACTCCCTTCCTAATCAAGCGGGCCACTGCACCATCAGTCGCAGCTGCAACAAGCAAGTACATTGCAGCTTTCCACACCACCTCGAAAGCTCGCGATGCCGAGGAGGAGACAACAGCTGTCAAGGCTCCTAGGAACAAGCGAGCGACATCAACCGATGGAACGAAGAGCACCACGACCAAGAAGACCGCCGCAAAGAAGGCCACGAAGCCTAAAGTCGCAAAGCCTAAAGCTGCATCAAAGCCCAGTATGTCACCTTGTGGTGCGGCCCGCCTCCGCTACTCCTACTGACACCAGGTATCGCAAATCTTTCGCAGAGACTCCAAAGCGCGTTCTCCACCCTCCTAAGCTTATCAACAACCCTTGGATTCTCTACTTTAAAGAGCGATTGGCAGTGCGTACAGGCTTGATGCCAGGATTGATTCTATATTTGCGACGCATAATACTGACGCGTACTTCGTCTGCGCCTTTCGTCCAGGCCATGCCCAAGGAGGAGAAGACCAAGACTGCCGAACTTTCAGTAGAGCTCGTCAAGGACTTCCGCAACCTCCCAGCTTCCGAGCGAGCTGTGCGTGACATATCCAAGTCTTGTTTTGACCATCGAAGTCTCTTCTTGCTGACAGAATCCATCATTCATGCTCTACAGGCTCTAGATGAGCGTCTGGCCGAACACAAGAAACAATTCGAGGTGGAATTGAAGGAGTATATGGAGGGTATCACTCCTGAAATGATTGCCGAGGAGAACAAATACAGACGTACAAAGAGGAAGACCGGCAAGCGCACAAGCAAGTATACCCTTCTACGGTAAGTCCGAGAGACCATCCTTCATTCTTAGAATCGCGGCGGACCCGCTTGCGGGAGATTTGTATCTGACACTGACTCTCTACCTGTCATCGTGTACAGGGATCCAACTAAGCCAAAGCAACCCCTCAATGGCTTCTTCCGCTTCGCAAATGAAGTCCGAAGCAACCCTCAACTATCAGAACAAGTCCTGGGCGTATCGGATGCTCTCTCGCTTGGATTCTCCGAGTCAGCGATTAAGATTGCAGACAAGTGGAAAGCAATGTCAGAGGCTGAGCAGGAGCCATACCAGTCTGCCTATAGACGGGAGAAGGAGCAATACGATAGAGATTTGGCCGAATGGAAATCAAAGCAAACGGAAACAGCTTAAATCGTAGATTTTCTTGCTTTTCCCTTGAGGTAGTATATCCGAGATCCAGGTGAACGAATGCTCCGCCAAAGGTATTAGAGACGATACCGATTACAGCTCTTCTGTCACCACTATGTCTATGTTCTGTAAAATCTATGTAAAGGCACTAAAGCCGGTTCTTGTTTGTCGAAATAGCAATAAAACACTCTTCACAACGGAGTTGTAGACTGCGAGGCTGATCAATGGACTTGCACAATCAGCCAGCGATTAAGCAAAGACCCTGGCCCTGGTCTGGGTGTAGTCGATACTATTGCCAATGAGAGGGTAAAAGTTGAACGTCGCCCCGACGCACTACAATGATTACACAGGACACAACCTCGGAAAAAGGCGAGAATGCTGTGAAGGTGCGAGATGCGGGACTTTGGTTGACCCTACACACCTTCAGAGTTGTCTATATGAATTGGAGGAGAGTAAAAGATGAAAAGTTTTGGGGTATTTCGAAGCTAGCTGCACCGGTATAACATAAATATCTCTATGATCGGTATAGAGCACGTCGAGCAGCCTTGACTACGACATTCTCATCTGGGAATGAAGCATCTTCCATTTTCTTAGCGTATGGTGTGGGGATATCAGCACCTGTCACTCGCTCAATTGGAGCATCTAGATAGTCGAACGCTTCGCCTTCTACCATGTTGGCGGCGATTTCTGAACCAACACCATACGCTGGGAAACCACCTTCGACGGTGACCAGTCTATACAATAGGATTGAACACGGCAGAGTCAGTATGGCCTTCCGAGCTTAGGGTTTTTCAGAAGGCGGGAGCAGTGACTCACCGGTTCGTCTTCTTGACACTCTTGACGATAGTCTCCAAATCCATAGGACGAATAGATCGAAGATTGATAACCTCGACAGTAACGCCATCTTCCTTCTCTAGAATTTCAGCAGCTAGAACGCAGTGTCCGACTGATCTCGAATGTGCGACAAGTGTGATATCCTTTCCTTCGCGCTCAATCTTAGCCTTTCCGATAGGTAGAACGAAGTCGTCCGATGTTGCGCATTCTTTTGAAACGGGGAAAGATTGACCGTATAGGATTTCGTTTTCTAGTACTACGACTGGGTTAGGATCCCGGATGGCGGCCTAGTCGCCGCACACAGAAGCAAAGCATGGCGTTAGCAGTCGTTATTAGACTATATGATCCCTGAAAGGTATCCAAGCCCACCTTCAACAGACCCTTGCAGTCCTCTGCACTCCATGGTGAAACGACCTTCAAGCCTGGAATCTGACCATACCAAGAAGCGTAGTCTTGGGAATGCTGAGCAGCGACACCAGCAGCTGCACCGTTAGGACCACGGAAGACAACAGGGCAAGGAACGTTTCCTCCTGACATGTAGTATGTCTTTCCTGCAGAGTTGACAATTTGATCGATAGCTTGCACTGATAGTCATTTTGAACCAGAAAGGTGACCCATTATCAGTCAGTAAAGGGTTTACGACACATCCAGAAAAGGCACAGTGACAGCACAACTCACTAGCAAAATTCCATGTCATGAACTCGCAGATTGGTCGCAGACCAGCGAAAGCAGCACCGACAGCCATACCAGCGAAACCAGATTCCTGTTATGTATCGGACAAGTCAAATCCATTTAGTCAGGCACTTCTTGCGGTTGGAAGTATTGCAATGAGATGGGATATCCACTGACGGTAATAGGAGTATCGATGACACGCTTCTCGGTGTACTTGTCTAGCAATCCTTTTGTGACCTGTTTTGAATTGGGGTCCGTAGAATAGATGTGTAGTTTTTGGCAGTTTCACCGATCGAGGTACATGTAGAGGATTATGCGGGTAAAATCAAGAGATGGGAAGGGCGTGAAGCAAAAGCAGACGAGTAGGTAAAGAATGCTGTAAGTATATGCACGAGTGTCCTGTAGCCGACAGTAGACAGTTGCGCACCTTGTAAGCACCGTTATAGTAACCAACTTCTTCACCCATAATGAAAACGTTGGGATCGCGTGCCATTTCTTCGTCCATGGCCTGGTTGAGGGCATCTCTGCATGTCATCTGAGGAAGTTGCGCGAGGCTATCAGCTTATGCTCTGAGTGCATGGTGGTAGGGTGTGCTATCGCTTGAGGCTTTCCTCGTATCTTTTGCGCGTTATAATTCGCACACAGTCGAGAATCCACAATGCACACCCCATCTATAGCTGGTAAACTCACCATGTACTCGCTCTTCTCGCCTGAATGAGCATATCGTCTAGCAGCGACTGAGCCAGCAGCTTGAAGAGCAGTCTTCTTGACACTGCTTGATGATGATGAGCTAGCTGAGTTGAAGGCACCAGCAGCAGCTTGACGGAGGCTCGATAAAGCTCTCTGTTGAGGTGCGCTTGATGCTGAGACAGCGACACGACGAGCAGCTGTGCTCTGGACGAGCTTGGGCAATGAGCGGGAGGCCATTGTCGATGGAATGACTCTTGAGAGCGACGGAGAGAGGGTCGAGAAGGTGGTGAGGTAGGAAAGAGGCAATCCGACAAAAACGATAGAGAGACAGACGGGTATCTTGGGACGGCAATCAAAGAACGGAGATCGAGTTTTGTGCAGGCAGACCGACAAGACAAGTGAGTGTAAATGGGTGCAAGAGGACAGCAGGAACAGGCACAGCCACCCTCTCAATCACTCGTTGATGTTCTGTGCTGTAGCTTGTCACTGTCTTTTGAATTCTGACGCTTCTGTAGGAAGTTGGCCACACACTGCAAGATTAACCGCCGCCATGGCTCGTGCCTTGTAGAGAACAGTCCAAGCTTCACCTTATCACCTCGCACCAGGTCAAATCAGCAACGCACGCACGCATGCATGCTCACTCGCCATGCTCGCCTTAGCCCGAGCCTTCTCACTAGGTCATTCAGCTCCTCGCTTTCCATAGCAGCAGACTCACTAGCAACTCGAAGTAAACCATCATGGCTTGAAACGAAAGGAAGAACACGGTCATTGCTATTTGATGAAGACAATCCAGTAACGAATAAAGAAGCTCATAAGCTACATAAGATACATCTCGTCGAATGGAATGTCAAGGACAAGCCCGAGCTTGCTCAGGTTCTTGAGAGGCCCGATGTACAAGTATGGCAGACGAACCCTTACCGTAAGCCGACTTGACGTTATTCGACCAGTGTACAGCGTCCACCTGACACATCGCATGGATTAGTGTCAATGCTAGCATCTCCTATCAGGAAATGCATGTGGAGTGACAAAGTAATGCCAAGAGGTTCGCATAACTACCGTTTCCATGCTGTCTGTCAAGAAATATGCTAAATGTATGATGATACATCAAACCAGACTTTCTGATTCCCATCAAAGCAGCACTATTCCCTTCTGAAACCGACAAGAGCGAAGGACGCAAAGTCAGCTCTCTGGATAAAGATGCGAGTATTTCTATATTCCCACGGACATTGCTGCACCCTGCTTTTGTTGCTACGGATGAATCCAAAGGCAAGAAGGACAGTAGAGGATATGTGGTCTGCAAGAAGAGCGCTGTACACGACTTTGCCAACAAAGGTGGGTTGGGCTCTACCTCTATAGACGAATGTCCTTTTCCTAAATGGGCCCATTGATTGAGTCTCGTATCCGCTGTACACAGGCGCATGGAAGAGACTCGACAAATCAGCTATGCCTAATCCGTACCTCGTCTATCAAGTAGAGTCCCAACTTCGGGAACGGATAGTGCAAGAACTAAAGCTCTTGAAGGAACTCGCTCGTGAAAGAGTCGATGCGGCCAGTACTGCAGATAAGGAGAGCAAGTCGAGCACAACAAATCCCGGCACAGCGGTCTTCGTACACTTGCCGCAGAAAACTGTCTCAAACATCCAAGAGACTCACTCCCTGAGACAGGATGTACTCCAAGAGAGCAGCGAAGGAATCACCACCCTCGAAGGAACATGTGATCCACCGGCCGCCCTATTCGACTTTACCGATCCCACCTCGAAGGACAGTCTAGTTCCAGAAGGACAATTCTCAACGCTGTTACCGTACAAACCATCAGTCCTTGAAGGCTATGAACTACAGCATCTCCCTCAGCATAGAGTACCAGTCTACTCTATACCGCGTCTTTTCGAGCTCGACTTCGAGAAGTCTCTCCAAGCTGGCTTGGAGGACGAGAAGTGTCAGCCAGTGACTTCAGGCAAGAAAGCAAGTAGAACCGTCAAGAAAGAAGGGGAGTCACCACTGTGGTCTGACTTAGTCCACAATGCAGATTCTACATCCGCACACGATCAACGCGATATGCAGATCTACATGAGCGAAGTCAAAGCGTGTCAAAGACGCCGAAAGGAGTTTGAGGAGCTAGCAGCAAGTATGCTAGCAATGGGCACGAGGATTCAAAGCCTAGACGGGACCATTATTGCTGTACCTTCGATGTCCGCAAGTGTATTACCACTGCTCAAGGCTCTATGGAGATATCGCATGTGGCTAGGGGAAGGATGGTCAGGTGATGGCTTTGGCGTTTTGGAAGCAACAGGACGTAGAAAAGCCGCATGAGCGCAGATGGATCAGATTCCTTGATCGGGATCGTCATTGTCGAGCAGAAAGTTAGACTGTGACGGAGCGGAAAATGACATGCAATGCATTTCATCTCAGATGAATCTACGATCTATCAAAATCTATCTAATTATGCTGCTGCCGAGATCTACTTGTCAGATCACGCCGCCTCTATTGCGAGCCTCAGTGTAAATACAAAAGGTTCCGTACTGCAGACTGAGTAGAATACTTCGGGTAGGATCGAACCAAAAGGGAAGAAGGAGAAAAATGGGTACTACTGCAAGGGAATCCCGACGTCGGGCCCTACATATGCGGCAGTGTCATGGACACCGCGTGTATGCCCGACGGTTTAAAGTAGGGTGCTTGCTTTGAATGATACATGTCCTACTTTCTGCTCTGGAGGCTCAGGCTCACGGTTCGATGGATACCCATTCTATGCGTTCAATTTCTCTTCGATAACGGTCGACAGCGGGACTGTTGTCGACGGATTCGGTAACCCATTCCCGTTTGCTGGTGAATTCGCAAGAGCTTTTGCATTTTTCTGATCCAGTTCGACTTTGGCGTATAAAGCGCCTCCCAGTAGAGTCAGTGTGATACCGAAGAGATTTGTGAGGTTTATGGTGAGGTGGAAGATCATCACTGCTAGCACTATCGTGAGTACTTGCTTGACGTTCGCTGCTACCGTCATGGTCAAAGCCGATGTCTTCTTGTTGGCCTGAGAAAGTGAGATGCAACATCAAGCTCAGTTGTTGTTATCAAGTTTAAGTATGCGTCGTTTGGAACTCACTGTAAAGCTGACTACATTTAAGAAGAAGGCAATGATTCCATTCATTGCCAATCCGAACAGACCAGCATAGGTCATTTCCTTCATCGTGAATTCTTGTACTTTCGCTAATTCACCGGTCCACCAGCTTGCGAATAAGCATTGTGCAAACGCGAGAGGTGACATGCGTATCAACAAATCAAGAGGGTGCAGTTTCAGCCTGCCGACTAGGATCATGTTCGTTGCTATAGTCTTCATGGCTGCTAAGAGTGTGCCGAGGAGCGTGAGGATCAAACCCCACGTAGTGAAGTAGTAGTCGCCATAGCTACAATTCGTATACAGTCAGCATGAGGGCCCCTTAGCATATTTTAGAAGGATGCAGACTCACGTTGCGAAGACTACTCCTGCCACCACTGGGATCAAAGAAAGCCATGTAGCACGTGAGCTACGCTTTCGAAGGAAGATTGTGCCGAGAATGATGGTAAAGAGAGGTGTCATTGCTCTGACTACTTGATGGAACTGAATGATAGTCTGGTATCAGCCATGCTGCATGTAAGATGGCTAATGGTGATCAAGGGCTCACAGGCACTGTCACCAGATTCAGAGACAGATTTGAAACAGCAATGTTGACCGTGTAGAGAGAAGAGAAGGAAAGAAGGACGAGGTTCTCGCGCGTTGTCAGACGTTGCTGCACGAAGATGCCTCTTGACAGACATAGTTGAGCGCCTATGCACCCCGAGAAAGCATGTATCGCAGTCAGAGTCCATGCAAACGGGAAACGATTCATGAGGAGTTTATTGTAGAGAGTGAGAGAAAGATTTGCGATGAAGTAATAGACTATCCATGCCTGTGGAGAGTCCCATTTCGGTCTAGAAGACGATAAGGAGGGAGATGTGGCGGTGGCTGGAGTCGGAGTCGGTGAAGGCCATCCTTTCGGTCTTCCACCTGCTAAGACGGGCGGTACACCACTTGTGAGTGATGGAATAACTTTGTGCTTGAAGTAGCCCCTTCCAGGTGCAGGACCCATTCCGATAGAAGAAGATCCAGTATCGCGATGGTCTAGCTTAGGCGAGCTTTGAGCTGATGATGCACGCGACGAGTGCCCAGAATGATCATCTACTGCTGGATGAAAAGCATTTAATTGATGTGCTCCTCCTATACTACGCTTATTTGCTGCGTGTTTCCGCACGCTCGAGCTGAGAGATGCGGATTCGTTCAGGTTGCTGTTGCTGCTCGTTCCTTGCTGGGCTGCACTCGATGTCAAAGGTACCTCTTCAAGCCGGCTTATAGAGGAGTTGGGATCACCAAGATTGCTGCTGGAGCTGATATAACTAGATCTGAAAGGCTCGTGTAGTACTTCGGGAGTGTAGCCGCCTTTGAACTGATTCCTGCGTATCGAGCTTCCAAGACTGTCTCCAGCTGTCGTGCTTCCATTGCTGCTACTGCCGCCGTCCATTGTGAGCTTTATCGTAGTCTACTGCCTTTGACTTGATGCAATGTTCGTTTGAATCTTCTATCAATGGGATGAAGCGGTTGCTATCCTCGTCTAGTTTGGCGATGGCTTTCTTCCAGTCTTTCTACGATGCAGGGCGTCACTACAAGCTAGCTTGCTATGTATGATACGGTGATCAACGCGGCGCGTGAGGGACGTGACCTTCTGCAGACAGAGCTTTGACAGGACCAGCCAGTTTTACTACGTGTGTGTCTTGATGAGTGAAGGCAGTCTTTATTTAATTGATTGTTTGGTCGGCGTGTTTGGCAAGAAAAGAGCAAAGCCAAAGCTTGGCCTGCTTTGATAGCGGCTGCCAGACTTGAGCGTTCACGAAACGACCACACAAGGGTCCCTCGGGAAAGCCCACAGACTTTGTATGTTATAGCAAAGGACTTTCTCTGCAATTCAGTCTCACTGGAATTCCGAAGACAATGGATGCTCCCCTCGCTGTACGCAGACTAGTACAATTACTCCCCATCTTCCCAAATACCAACTTTCAGCCTTGGATGGTCACTAGAAATCGGAAATCGACAGCACCGAACCGCACTTTGCACAATTTCAAACAGCCTCACAGGCATACGGTACGGTACGCCGAAGAGACAGTCTTCCAGCGCAGGAATAGATGTGAAAAACAAAGCTAGATGCTAGCAGGTCGTACAGTGGTTAACGGAACTGCCGTTTCGATGTGTATGTGTATGTCTCTCGTCGGACATTCAAAGCCGCTAATCGACGATGGCTTCGGCAGGGGAATAAGTCCAGTGATACAGACAGACAGACCCGCCTGCACCTCTGCAAGAGACATTGTATACGTCAATCATATTGATGACAACAAGTGCTGCTGCCGATGATCCTCTGCATGCCGTAAGAATCAAGGCAAGACGCGACTGACATATCGAGTCGACTGTGTGCCGACGCGTCTTTTCAAATCAATGATGCATGAAAAAAGCGTGACCTGCATACCTCCCCGAGCATACCGTAAATAACAGTAACCTCTCAGCGACCAAGGACATCAAGGCAAGCATGGCACAAATTGTCTGGGGTACTCGCGTTGTTCTTGCTTTGTATCCAAGACGCGACGCACCCTAATACATTCGACGTGAAGGAAGGAAAAAGGAAATAAACAAAGTGTCCATCATCAGCGCTTTCCCCCTCCTTCCAGAACAGAGTCGACTTACGGTACCTACTTCACACTCCCCATCATCAGACTACAAATCCACACAAATATATCCGAAAGACATCAAACAAATAAACAAGACCCTCAAGTGTCATCGGTTCCTCCTTTGACAGCACCCATTAGTACACAAAGCATTGGTAGCTTCCTCTACCTTAGACGCGTCTCAATCAAGACAAACCAACCATGCAAGGCATCGAGTGCAGTCCACTGCAGGTGGTCCCCCTGCGGATATACAAGAGTACGTATCGAGACCTAGACAGTACTGCGCTAACATTCGTTCTGACATTGGATGTACCCTCCGCAGATGCGAACAAGCCAAACCTCTTGCGGAATGACAGTACAAGCTCGGCGGACTCTTCCTTCTCGAACTGCACAGCGAGCACGTCCAGCATAGATCCGGGTCTCTCTTCATCGTCATCTTCTTCCTCTACTGCATCTTCGTGAGTGACTGAATGGGCGGGAAAAGGTTTCAGATTGCATGATTGACCATGTTCTTGTTTTCTCCGACAGTGTGCAACAACACACCTTCGGACCACCGATAAACAACCTACTCACCGCGCGCCAACGCCATAGAAAGCGGCATGCAAGCTGGCAGATTTCAGCGCGACTAGCAGTACGAGCTCAACAAGCGTACGAAGCAGCAGTCAGTGGACAAAGTGCGCTCGACCACAATCAAATTGATGAAGCCCGGATACGACTTCGAATTGCACTGGAGGAGGAAGACACGTGCCGGAAAAAGGTAGATGATGCAGCAATGGAGATCTTGAAGCTGAAGAGAGCAAATGAGGAGAGACTTCGATTCTTACAGAAGGAACAAGCGGAGGAAGCAGCTTCGTTGGCTGGATTATGCTCTCCAGCATTTTCATCATCTTCATCTTCATTTGGTGATTCACCAGTGCTGCCATTGACCCCGACGATGCCTGCGATGACTTTCGACCTACCTCAGTACGACAGCTACGGCGACGAAGAGGAGGAAGATAACGTAGAGGAGGAGCAAGAGGATGGAAAGGTCGAGAATGTCAGGTACAGCATACACATGAAGGAAGTCCGTCGCTTGACGTTCATGCCCGCGAAACTTGTCCATTGTAGTTGTGGCGCGGCGTGCCTCTGCTCTGCGGTATCGAGTATGTTAGATTGAGTAACTTCTCCCGGGATTGAGATTGTACGACTTATAATACGGACACTATATAGACAATACACACCACGTAATGACTGGCAATAACAGGCCATTGTTCTCTTCTGACACTTTCCAACTCCCGATCATCCTCTGCCCTGTCCCAAGGCAGGCGGCGCGTGAGTGGATGTTGTTGTTTTTCGAACCTGCAGAGATACTCGTACAGAGACAGCATTGGAACAAGCGAAGCAGCGTATGCTGTGATACGGTGCATTTGAGGGAAGAGAGAGACATGATGGATGCTCCAACCACGCCGCTCAAGTGGTCGACCAAGAAGACCAACAACGCAACATCAGCAGCAGCAGCTCCAGGCAGTTCAAGCTATCACCTGAAATCACCCACTGCCCACCGGACTCCAGGTGGAGGCAGCCAGCACAGCAGCAATGGAGGAGCTAGAAGTATCAAGAGCAATGGAGGTGGAAATGGTCGAATGAATGCTGTGTTCTGCGATGTCGTCGTTGAAGCGGTCGACCGAAATGCAGAGGGATGGGATCTCCCTCCAGGTGAGAAGCTATCGTTTCGTACCGGGAGAGGTAAAGTGCTGAATAACAATCTACAGAGATCATGACATTCCTACCTACACTTGGATCAACACTAGTCAAGCCAACTAGCTCTCCTGCTTTCCCTACTACTCCCTCTCGAGCAGGTCTTGATGAGCTCGCCAGTCATGTTGTGAGTCTCCTCGATCGCCTTCCCACAACTCACATGGCTGACTGTTTTCGTTACTTCCAGGACCGTCAACCTGATATCGAACGCAGAAGAAACTTACTCTTGGAGCTGTTGAAGACTGAAGAGACTTACGTTAAAAGACTGAACATCCTGTACAAGGTCAGATCACGATAGTATGTTCGCCATGAAAGGGCAATACTGACACGTGACTTGCTATCTTTGACAATCTGGCAGCTATATGCTCATCCTCTACGAGATTTTACGCGTAGGAAGGATACTGAAATTATCAATGCTTTCGAAGCAAAACAGATCTTTGGCAATATCGAAGCCATCTTGCCAGCGAATGAGGCACTCCTAGTGGATCTCCGAGCAAGCTTGTACGGCAATCATGAGGGCAAAACGTTCGAGCACTGGGCTAGCGTGATGGTCAGACATGTGAGCGACCGGATGCAGGTATTCACCAGTCCGGATCACACTGATGCTTCCACTCATCCACCAGCTCGACCACTTCCAGACTATCTATCCTGCTTATATTCTCAATCTTGAGCGTGCTAAAGACTTGGAGCGAGAGCTACGGAAACGAAATACAGTCTTCCGCAACTTCATTGAGGTATGTGTACACATCTCATATCTCATATCTCTTTTCCAACCCGCACTGATGTATGCTTTGCATCGCAGCGCACAAGAGCATCAGCAGGAGCAGGGAGCGACAATTGCAGTCTTGAATCTCTGCTTATTGAGCCTGCGCAGCGGATACCTCGATATCGACTCTTGTTGAAAGGCATAGTACGCGAAGTAGAGAAGGAAGATCGATATCGAGATGTTATGCTTAATGCCATTGAGATCGCAAGCTCTATAGCTACGCTTGACGAAGATGAAGAAACACGACGGGCAGCTGCATTATTTGGTTTGAGCAGATCGATAGATGGTCTTCCGGTGAGTAGTCTCGAGCAGGGTACTGTGTGTTGAACGGCGCTTAAACCTTGCATATAGGCTCGTATCATGAATAGCAACCGCTACTTTGTCGATTGTATCGATGTCTTCGACCGTCCTCTGTCAGGAAGTCGAGCCGAATCAGCACCTGGTCATGGTTATTCCTACCATCAAGAAGAGCTACTCTGCACTCTATTCTTATTCAATGACCGTCTCATAGTCACGAAACGGGAAAGCTCAGAAGGAACAGGTCGATCTCTCGCTGGACTAGATAACATCAATAAGCTAGTCAAGGAAATGCAGATGCCCGATCCGGCTTTATCGAGGTCTAAATCACCGAGAAAGGGTAAAGCTAAGAGCATGAGGTATAGAGGAGAATTCGACCTTGGCGAGCTGGTAGCCAAAGATGACGACGAGATTGGTACGAGCCAGCTACTCTATTCTCCCTGGATCTATGGTGACTGAGATTGTCCCTTTCAGGCTTCTCGCTCTTCCTTGAGCGCCCGCCGAAAGAGTTCACAGATCGTTGGAACGGTCGACCAGTACGGAAGTATCAGATTCTTAAACCGGAAACTCCATCGGATAAGCAGCGTTTCCTATCGAATATCTGGAATTGCATCGCTCTCGTCAAAGCGGGCAAGAATCACTCGACTACCAAATTATGGAGTAATGGTACCTTATCAGCATACTGGAACATCTACGACAAACGGTCGTACCTATCGGAAGGCAGAAAGGCTAAGATTGCTTTACAAGTCGTTGCTGGCGATGAAGCACCGATGGAGTTACCGTTTGGCAAAGCTGGACCTCATGCGGTAGCCACCGCGTACTTCCAACCTGATGGCACTTGCGAGTGAGTTAGCTAATTTTTTTCCAATGGATTCTCTGTCTCTGATGGCTTTTCGCAATCTGCGCAGCTACTGCATCCGCTTGCGAGGGAATAATGCGGAACATACGTACACGCATACCACACCCGCTAAGCTCGTTGGCATGATCCTGCAAGCAGGTAAGCGACATTACAACTCTGGTAGAGATCTAACAAGTTGACATGGATTTGATCTATAGCGCGGCAACTGCGACTGTACGATGTTCCGCCCAACCTACCGGGCATGGAGCATATGCCCATGCAAAGAGAGGATTCGCGTATATCTTCTTCCTCACGTCCCCTTAGTGCGTCATCGAGTCGCCCAAGAAGCGTCATCGATTTCATGCGCAGCCCGGTTGGAAGTGTGAGCAGTAGTCCTCGTCGCACACTGTCCAAAGCAAGCAAAGCAAGTACATTGGACAGCAGACATCCTGGATCTATATTCAGTGGAGATTACGCGTCAACCGCACAAACATCAGCCATGTCGCAAGACAGTCACGGATCCCCATACAAGCGGCCCATCTCGTCCCTCAGTCGTCCACCTTCATCGGTGCCCTCTAATCAGTCAAGTCATATACGACAAAACAGTGAAGGGTCACGCTACTTCCGCGCTACATCGGCAGAGCCACACTCTCAGCCTCTCGCGGAACAGCCAAGCAAATTGCCTCCTCGACCGCAGACCTCCATGGGTACGATGCAGCGAGAAGAGACGGAGGAAAGCCTCAACCGTAGTACTGATGAAGCGTACGATCCAAATGCTCTTGCTCGAAGCAGAAGCGACGGTCAGCTGTACAAAAGCAGCTCGTCACAATCGCTCCTGCGCAGTAGGAGTGGAACCATTTCCAAGAGCACCAGTACGCAGAGCATGCGCATTGAGGAAGAAGATGAGGAGGTCTTACAATGTAAGATTCGCTTTTCGCCCTATTCACGCTATTGAAGCTGATTTGTACGCTCTCGAACAGTCGTACCAACTCGGACGCCCGAGAGGGAAAGGGTCCTCTCGCCGCCTCTGCAGCGCAGTGGCACTATCAGTAGGCCTATGGGACCTCGGCACCTCGGCTCCAAATCTCCGGCTGCAAGTCCACAGCCGCTGCCTCTCGATACTACGGCCGACGATAGCCAAATTTCTGAGACGCCCTCACCAATTGAGGATGATCCTTTCTTACCACTATCACATCGGAAGAAGCGCTACTACGAAAGCGAGATCAATGATGACGATTCTTTCTCGTCGAAGCGCGCTCTTCGTGAGCTGCAGGACGGCTCCACTGAAGTGTATAGCAAGGCCGCCACTCCAGAGCACATTGACAGATATGGGGACAGTCATATCAAGACAAACGAGGTGCGATAACGTCAAGGATGGCAGGAATAAAAAGCAAGTTCTACACACTGACATATTTTGTTCACGCAGAAACGAGATCATACTTCTCGTGCCCGTGCCGCAACAGACTTCGATGGACCAAAGGAACTGCATCGAACAGGTAGCTTACCGCGTTCTCCGAACACGCGCAGTCTATATCAACGAAGTCGCGGGGCTGTAGAGAGTGCTATCGTTAGGCCGTCGCCTTTGACGAAAGCCGCGGTCGCCTCGCGCACGAACAGAATACCTCGGAAGCAGCCATTGGCCGATCCATTCATCGGGGAAAATGACGAGAACATCACTCCGCTGAACATGGAAGTTGACCTATTGCGCAAACAGAGTATACAAGACAAGCAGAAGGTGAGGACGCTTGGCCTCGCTCTGAAGGCTTATGCAAGGCTAATGCTTCCAATAGTATACTGAGGACACCAGTGCTCTACGAAAGGAAGTAGATTCCTTGCGCAAAGCTTTGCAAGCTAGCGAAAATCAACTGAAAGCCACCAAGGAAAAGCTGGCGCATGGAACCGAAGATAGAGATGCCGAGATGGACGCATTCATGAATGTATGTGGTACAACCTTGGAGTATACGTCAATAGCGAATTGACGATTCTCGTATTCACTTTTCCAGGAAGCGATCCAGATGGCCAATGAGCGCATAGAACGTGAAACATTAGCACGCGATACCAAGATTGCAGCTCTGGAAGCTGAAGTCAAGTGAGTCTTACATGCCTTGGTAGAGCCACCTTTGCAGAGCCCAGCTAATTGAGACTCGTCCGCAGGAAACTTAAGAATGAGAATAGGGCGCTTCAGGCTCTACTGCGAAAGCAGAGGGAGTAATACATTAGTGTTGCAAGGACATTTCATGGCTTTTTTAATTACAGTTAATATTCGCGTTTTCGACATGTCGTTATTTCATACCAATACTTTTGTAAGAGGTTGGGAGAAAAGGCCAGTATATGCCAAAGAAAGGTCCCTCAGGCGGCTGTCGGTGCAAAGGTTATATATCCCGCGCTCTGAGTCATGATTATGATCAATAGTTGCCATTGCATGCAGCATAGCTTTTGAGTGTGTTTTTGTAGAGGTTGGATAACTGTAGGACCCCGGGTACAGACACGACTGATAGGTAAGGTGACAAGGGAACCCTGATATCTAGATTAAAACAGAGAGTGACAAGGTTGTCTATGCGACGGCGAAGAAAGCTATATGTTTCCTTAAGGCAGTTGCTTTTAGCGAAACAAGTGCTTTAGATCTTGACCTCCTTGAGACCATCCTTCCAGAAGATGAGGTAAGGTGTGGTACCATCCTCACGGTAATTGAGGAGGACGACCATTCCGTCGGGGTCCATCGACTCGCCAGTGTAGAATTCGTAGTCCTTGAAGTTGGCGACGATCTTCTTAGCGAAAGCCTGTGCACCCTTCTCGAAAGCCTCAACACGTTCAGGCTTGTTCTTCTCGAGGTAAGCCTTGACAGCCTTCATGTATCCCTTGAGGTATGTGAGGTATGACTTCTTGTCGAATTGTGTTGACTGGAGGCGGAAAGAGTGGACCTGCAGTGGTGGGAGAGAGTAGAAAGTCAGTATTGTTGCATTGAAATGTGATCTACCAACCAGGTCCGCATAAACTCACAGCGTTGATGACCTGGACAGCACCCTCCTCTAGCTCCTCAGTAGCCTCCTCAGCGGAAGCATTGGCACCTGTGCGACAGCAAGAGGAGACAACAGTCAGTGGCTCGTTCTTGGCTGCTTTCGCTGCTTTGCTATGCTCCTCCAAGCATATTCGATAGTGTCCTTTTTGAAAGCACGAAAGCCAAAAACTCACCAATGTCAACCTCGCCATCCTTGATGGTTTGCATCTGGCAGTCGATCTCGTAGACAATGTCGTCGATTTCCTTTGGCTCGTAAGCATCAGAGCAGAGCTCGTCGCCCGTGAGAACGTCGTTGAAGAGTAGCATTATTGGATGGTTTTGGAAAGTGTGGGTTGAAGCTGGGATGGCAGAACACGGCGAACGAGCGTGGTCAGCCTGGAGTACGCGGTGGATGTGTGCTGCAATGTACGTGCTTCTACTCACTGGATTGCTGTTGAATGTGACTTGGCCGGAAAGGAAAAAGCAAACCAGAGTTGCGAGTCTTTGTCTTTGAGCAGGCTGAGCTCTGAAAATTTTGGCACGAGGCGGGCAGGCGCTCAATCAGGCACGTGGCAAATTGGCATGAACGGCAATGGCAAGGGTTTTTGGTTGATGTCTAAAGTCCTTGCTCGACATGTTTACTGCTCTACACGACTACGCTCAACATTTATTCTGTCTTTTCCAGGTATTCCCGCAGCTTCGAGAGAGCTCGGTAGCGATGAGACAGCGTGTTCTTCTGCTCAACCGGCATTTCGGCGTACCTGTTGATCTACTGAGTCAGCTCTATATGTATTGTATATACCTGCAGCAGATTACAGTGCCTCTATGATGACTTACGTTAAACTAGTACCTTGCACTTCGAATATCGGGTCCTGTTCGCAAGCATACACGGTGGCGGAATTTAGCACTACTCCTTCAGTACTCGAGTAAGTGTGTACTTACCCAGCCAAAGTTCTTTGGACCTCGAGCATCTACTATTGTACCTTCTGTCGCGCCTTCAAACAGCAGCGGCTCGGCATCAGGCCCTGCGCAATAGCCGAATGTACACAATGCAGTGGCTTCCTTCGTGGGGAAGCCATTGAGCATGGTGTTCAAGCCTGATAAGCGACAATCAGCCTGGTCTTACCATTATAATAGAACAGTGTACCACCTAACATACCTTCATGGCCTAGCTCTTTCAGAAAGTACTTGATAAATGGACCAGGCAGTCCATTCATAGCTTTAAAGCACAATGCTGTATCTTCCGTTATACATGGTCCATTCAGGGCTTGAGCAGCAGCTTTCACTTTTGCACGAGCGACTTCTTGAGTTGTTCCTTGGATCTCTGGTACTGCATAAGTGGAATATGGTCAGCTATACAGTAAGTCAGTGCCGATGAATCGACGTGATCGAGGGCGTATAGTCAAAGCAGTGTAGCATTTACAGTCTAAATCCTGTGATTGTACTTCGATGGCCGCATCAGAGCCTGTCTGCAGGATGGACTTGACTTCTCGTAGCTTGTTGGCATTTCCTATGTCACAGATGGGTGAGATGAAATTAAATCTGCCCTAGGAAAAGCTTCTATCGATCTGAAGCACACCTGTCACGAATACTGGTAACAATTCGCATTCCCGTTAGCAAAGCTTCGCAATGCAGTCATTATGGCATTCCGGACACACCGATTGTCTTCTTTGCAGCCATTTTGCCAGCTTATGATGGAACACGAAAGCGAAAGCAAGGCACGGTCGTGCAAACTACCTTCTCGGACAAGTCACGAGATCCGCCACACTGTCTTACTGCTTCTGCAACTTGTCGAGTGCAAAGTTTTCTGTATACTTGCTCGTCTAAGTATAATTGGATTGATGTGGGCTCTTATATGCTACACCGTTATTTTGTGATCAATTTTAAAGCACCTCATACGACTTCCTTTGCTTCTGCAGGTGCATCTTTTTCTGGCACCAAACGCGACCTCCATCCAGCTCTGCGCGCCTTCTGATGCAATTTCCATCCTTGCCATCTCCTACTCATTTCTTCTGACTTCTTTGTCTTGTTCACGAAAGGCATATGCCATCGCTTGTTCATGGGTGATTCGCGCCCCATGAAGATGAGTGTATCGTACATCAACGCACCGAACAGACCGCCTGTTATGTCCGCAGCCCAAGGGCACCAAAGCCAATACTAAACATGATGCCAAGTCAGTTAGCCATGCTAGATAATCACTAGATAATCGTGACTATATCGTATGGTGAAGACTCACCTGATCTCGATAATTCCAAACACCTGTACCGTAGCCGGCCCACCAAGAAACAAGTCTCGGACCAAGATCTCGAGCGGGATTCAGAGCATATGAGCTTTGCAGTCCCAGACTCAATCCAATGGCCATTATCATGAACATAATGATGATAGGATTTAGGCCAGCTGGAGGAGGTACATTGTCGGCATCACCAATGGCAAGAACCAAGATAATGAGGAGGGCAACATTCGTGAACTCTTGGAAGAAAGCATTGGCATTGCTGACGTATTCCACTGAATAAACAGGTCAGAGTGAGCTGCTGGGTAACATCAACTGTGTTGGAGATCAGATGGCAAGTCACGCTTACTTGGATAGGTTGCGAAGAAGTTGGCAGTGCCGCCCACCCCGATTGTCCTGACGTCTGGACCGCCTTCATAGATTGTTATAGCGTGTCGGTATAGTCCATATGCCACTCCACTGCCGCCAATGAAACCAAGTAATTGACCAGCAATGTACGAAGGTACGCGTTTCCAGGCTATTGGGAGTATGCAGATTAGCAAACAAATTTCACCTGCCGTCAGCCAGCGAATAAACACTTACGAAAACCTCGGAATACAGCTAAGACGATGGTGATAGCTGGCGAGATATGTCCACCGGATATACCACCGGCAATATAGACAGACATTGCGACTCCGGCACCCCAAGCGAGAGGAGCGGATAAGTTGACTGAGGTAGCAGCAGCGCCTGTACCAGTAGGCTGAATGTTCGGATCGGAAGAAAGTGCCGCTTGAGCGGAGGCTCCAACACCGATGACAGCTAGTACGAAAGCTCCCAAGAACTCCGCTAGCGGTTCTCTCGCATACGCTCTCCATTTAGCGATAATATTCGGATAATCATCGTCGTAGTCGTCGTCTTCATATTCTGCGTCTTGTTCGTTTACAAATCCTTGATTGTTGGCGGCCTCATCCGAATCGAGCTCCGTAGCTTCTTCTTCACTCCAATTACCTTCCGTTTCATGATCGCGCGAGTAGATACTATTTTTGGCAATACTATGTCCGCCATCCGTTTGATTTGCACCTTTCTCTTCCTCTGCTTTTTGCGCCACGTCCTCGTCTGTCAGTGGTTCTTCAGTATTCGCAGGCATACCAGCGCCTGATTGTGTGATTGTGGATGGCCTTCCTCCTCTTGATATGCGACTAGGCTCCCTCGCTTGACGTTGCCCTCGCGAGGGCATTGATCCGCGATGGAGCTCCTGTCCATCGCGGTTCGCAACTGCAGGAGGTCCTCTGTCCATACTTTCCGCCTTGGAAGCCTTACGTCCGGAAGGCGGCACGTCTAGCATTGACCCACTGGCACGCAGGTGTAAAGGCTCCAAAGGTGGTCCATCTTCTTCATCTATGACGGCAGAATCCATTCTCGGCAGACCGAATGCTCGAGGTGTAGCATTAACTGATCCGAATGTCCTCCTGTGAGGACTAGCGGTCGAACCTTCGGACATAAGGGTACTTCGTCTCCTCCTTGTACTAGCTATACTTGGACTTGTCGGGCTGATAGCACTAACAGCATCAAGGTCCAATTCTCCAGCTTCGTACTTTTTGTACTCCATGATCGCAGTCCGTATGATATTCTTCAGTTGTGCTTTGTCAATTTGTAGGCCACTGGTAATAGCACCAGCAGCTTGTTGAGATGGCAGCGGAGGCGGTTCAGGTGGTTCAGCTTCTGGATACAATTCTTTCAGACGCTCAACTTGCTCTTGCCACGCTCGTTGAGCTTGTACTTCTTCATGCGTAGGCAGAGGTTTACCAAGTGAATACAGGGGTCTCTCTCTAGCTTTCTTCGACCATGTTGGCTCTCTTTTTCTTTGTGTGTTGGGTATCGCTACTCCAACCGGAGGCGCTTTCGTACGCTGACGAGCCATGGAAGGTTTATGTGGTGCTGCTCCACCAAGCGAGAAACCACCTCCACCTCCGGCAGTTGCAGATGCTGGCCCGTTTACAGCGCTCGCCATACTGCCTGTACCTAGAGCATTCGTCTTCAAGCCTGGTCTAGGTGGACCAGCCGAGAACCGGTTGACGGATGTAGTTGAACCAGTCTGACTTGGCATACCTCGAGCGCCCAACAAGCGACGTCGCGTGCCAAAGGGACGCTTGTAGAATGGTTTCTTCGGGTTGGAGATTGCTTCTTCGAGTTCAAGCTTGGGCACTGGCTGACCAGCAGGACTAGCCTTCTTTGTGGTGCTAGGATCGATAGCTGTCACTATATCTGGAAGTCTTCCAGGTGCATGATGTTCTCCCGCTGCCAGTCCCACAGGGAGCTTCGGCTCCTGAATCTCACTGACTGTCGATGGTAGTGGTGGAGCTGTGCTTGTAGATGTAGATGCTTCCGGAATATGCTTCTGAGGTGTCATGATTGAATGTGACTTCTGTAATAGTCTTTGACCACCTTCTAAAGGTCGTCTTACATCCTGCGACAGCGTCTGGTCGAAAGTCGCATTTCTGACCAAAGGTGGAGTCTTCTTGTCAATTTCTCCAGTATTATCACGGCTTCTGCTGGTAAAAGCATAGTCTTTCACACGACTGGGATGCTCTTCGTCATATGCGGCAGACATGGATTTGCGGTGTTCTGCCAGCTTGGCACGCAGCGCGTCTGCGGCCCCAGGCTGACGAACATCTTTGACGCTCGTGTCTAAGCTGTGTTCTTTTGATGTCTCGCTTGCAATATCACGGTTCGTACAAGAGCTTGCGTCTGCCGAAGGTTTGGTGCTTGATGATGTCGGCTGTGGTGGCGAATCCTGCTGGGAAGAAGCAGGACCTCGAGAAACTGGAGCAGCAGGGAAGTAGTTGTCTTTGGATCCAGCCGGAGTTGTAACTAGCGTGCTGTATGCTGTATTGCTATTGACCGTGGAAGGAGGAGGGACGGCAGGCGGCTGAGGAGGACTAGAACCTCGAGAAGCCTTGGGGGTATCTTCAGCTAGTGGTGACTTGTCCATATTGCGAGCTGCTCTTGCAGTGAAGGGAACTAGTGATGGTTTTATCGTTCGAGTATGGTGTAACAGGCAAAAGTTGCTGAATAAGGAAAGCTATAAATGATATGCGACTTTCCTGGCTTGATGATTTTCACTTTCTGGACAGGGTTGCAGTATGTTGTAATGATATCTTGAAGCGATTGACCGTTTGATCGCTCAGCTTAGCGACAGCATAGCTCAGTATCAATTGAAGCACAAGGTTGGAGTGGAAGTAGGACGTGGACTCAGTAGTGCTGTCAAACCCAGAACGGACATCACCGTAAATCTCTGCAGAATGTTAATGTTATTTAAATGATGATGATGATGATGATTGTCCGGCTAAAATGGATGATCGGCAAAAGACACCGAGAAAACCTTGCACTTTGACGAGAATAGTGGGTGGAGTTGGAGTCATTTCACTACCGTCTCACAACAACAACAGCATCAAGCAAGGAGACAAATCAGACATCTCTGCTACCTACTTGCCTGCTCGCCAGCCATGCGCAACCGTCTAGATCAGCAGAAGCGACAGCATCGCGAGCGAGGACAGCTTGTAAACCGTCAAAAGCTAGGATTGCTGGAGAAGCACAAGGATTATGTGAAGAGAGCAAAGGACTACCATAGCAAAGAAGATCGCATCAAGAAGCTGCGTCAGAAAGCAGCTGAGAGGAATAAAGATGAATTCTACTTTGGAATGGTCAATAGCAGGACTAAGAAGGGCATCCACATTCAGGATAGAGGAAATGAAGCTATGCCGGTTGATGTGGTCAAGCTGCTGAAGACCCAGGATGCAGGCTATGTTAGGACATTGGTCAATACTGAGGAGAAGGTGCGTCCTACTCTACCTGTCCTAGACATCGCCTAGATTGCAGGATTCTGACATTTTATGTGTACTCTCTTTCGCAGCTCATTCAACGACTCAAAGACGAGCTGGGAGCTACAGTAGCATTTGAGGAAGAAGACAATGATGATGGCAATGACATGCTGGATAGCGAAGATGAAGACGAACAGAACGATCTAGGCGAGGGCACCTCGAAAGCCGCAATTCTGTCACTGCTGGGCAGCAGCGGTGTCAAAGGCAAGAAGACCATCTTTGTAGATACCGCAAGAGAGGGTAAGTGAGAAGAGAAAGCTGTCTATGTCATCTTACAGGAAGTTACATTATGCTGAACTCGTCTCTCCATTCCATCCTGCTCTGTATCTCTTCCCATTTCTTCATATGGGTTTGCGCATTACAGTGGCGAAATTCAAGCCTCAAAAGCTAGCAACTCGTCTTTTCTCATCCATGACAAACTCCTCAGCATCTTCCAGTACAGCCAAAGGTAAGGGCAAAGCCGTCGAAGATCCTTTAACAACACCCGAAAGCACAGCTGCAGCCATCAAAGCGGAGCGTAAAGCCTATCTAGCGAGTAAAGCAGCAGAGCTTTCAGCCCGCTTAGAAAGATTGTCGACCTTACAACGAACCTATCGAGAAATGCAAGTCCAAAGAGCGATAATGGGTAAAGGAGCTAAAATGGTAGTTGGTGGTAAAAAGGGTGGATTATCAGCGGAAGAAGCTAGATTGAACGAAGATGATTTGGATGAATTGGAATTGAGACAATTGAATGGAAATAGAAAGAAACTACCCAAACCTGAACAGGGTATTAGAACCGGTGCGAGAGTTTGGAAATGGAAGGCGGAAAGACATAGATGAGCTTCGTTTCAGTCTGTCTCCTTAATTGGACAGTTGTCGTGGTCGAGGGAACGATTTGGTGACAGTGTTGTTGTAGCATTTAGTATGTGGGCTGATAGAGCTAGTTGATGTCAAATGCTAGGAAGCGAAAACGAGCCCTGGCAGAGGTCCCTCTTTACCGGGCCTCTGTCAGCGTCTTTCCCGTTCCATGATATAGTCAACAAGCGTTACATCGTTTGCTCGGATTCTCACACAACATCCACTGCAGGTTGCTTCAAAGGGTCTCACTACAATCTACAGCTTGAATAGCTCTGGCTTTATTTGCAGCTTGCACAGTCTTGACAATAGACCGCCAAGCTGAACGACCGTACTGACACCTTCTAGAATTCGCATATGTGTGAAGCCAATTTCCTGCGCCAGATAGTACATGAGAATTAGCTATGTGCGTTCTCTCGCACTGAGACGGTAAAACATGAAGAAGCAGTTGCGCAACTCACCTTTATAAACTCCAATTTTCTATACTCTGGCATAGTCTCATTGTTCTTAACCACCCGGAAAATAGTACTAACGATATCAACCGCTGAATAACCTTGAGACCATAATTCACCCAAAGCCTCCATCGCATTATCGATATCACCCTTTTCACAAGCTGATATCATCTTGTTGATAGTCACTGGATGAGGTAGATCACACACTTTGAAAACTGCTTCTGGTGATACGAAACCGAAGCCTGAGTGAGTGGATTGGAGGTTGTTGATGGCTTGTCGCATGTCGCCTTCTGCTGTGAAGATGATAGCTGCTAGGCCTTCAGATGAGTATTTGACCTGTGTAACAAGGATTGCATCCATACAATTAGTCGAGGCCTTAAGACTGCCTCTCTCAAGAGAGGTCCTACTTACGCCTTCTTTCTCGCATATCTCCGTCAGACGCTTCAACAGCTCTTCATCTGTTAATCTACGGTAACGTAGGATAGCACAACTGCCAAATGATAGAAACGGTTGCATCAGCACGCGTCTTTACCATTGATCGTCTCGTAAAGAAAGCAAGTCACTAACCGACTTTGAATAGGTTCAATGATCTTACTATTCTGATTACAAGCGAGCGCAAATCTCGTAGTATTCGAGTAGATTTCCATAGTTCTCCTTAAAGCTTGTTGAGCACCAGCAGTCATAGAATCTGCCTCGTCCAGGATGACAATCTTATGTTTACCAGCTGGTAAAGTAACCTTCTTCTGCGCAAACATTTTGATCTTGTTTCGGACGACATCGATACCTCTTTCATCTGATGCGTTTAATTCGAGTACGGCTTCTTTGTAGGCTGGTCCTAATAGTGCGCGTGCTAGACAGAGAATGGAAGTTGTCTTGCCGATACCGGGTGTGCCCTGATTGACATCAAACAAATGTGTGAGCTGAGATAGTCGACAAGTCACTGTAACTGGTGTGTGAGCTTACGGAAAGGACGATATGAGGACAGTTTCCATCCCGTGCTATCACTTTGAGCCTGTCAACAGTCTCGGAATTGCCCACGATGTCTTCCAGCAGGACAGGTCTATACTTCTCGACCCTGTACAGGTAAGAGCGCAGCAAGCAGGCACGAGGACAGCATGAACAGTCAGCCGTCGGTTACTTGCAATATGACATGGCGCCTGGGTGATCCTAACAGAGACAGCGAGAGCTACTTCTCCTTGCGGTTCGGTTCGTTGCTTCTTGCTTTTCTCCTGCGTCCCCTCAGGCGCGTCTTTGCCTTGCATGGAGATCGCGTTGATTGCGTGCAGATTGGACAACTCACCATGGCTGGTTGTAGGTAGGTGGAGCACCGTTGTTACCAGTGACTCCGAATGTCATGGGACCTTTGCCCTTCTCTGCAGCTGTCGTCATCGTGTTATCGGTGTGGTTGGTTGAATGCAGTGCGAGCCTCAAGAAGAAGCTCGTCTCCAAGCTACCGTCTTCAGACACACGAAAAGCAAGTAAGTGACCAACCACAATTGGTTGCAGTCAACGCAACGTTGCAATCTTTCAAGCATGACTGACGCAACAAGGCAATATCCGCCCAAGCTTTTCATAACTTTTTTATATCAATTTCAAAGAACGGCCTATTGCCTAGGGAGTTGGGAGAGAGGTGCATATGTCTTTTTAAAGCTAAATCGCAGAGCACGAGGGGAAAGCAGCTATATGACTACACGAAAGGACAACAGGACTCGAGTAGTAGTATCATATCTTCGATTGTTGAGAAATTGAAACAATCGGGCTCCGTACGATTCCTTGAAAATGAGTAAAAGTATATGTGCAATTTTCCAGACAGGGCAGCATAAATCTTGCAGGACGAGTAATGACATTGAGGGACGGTCACAAGGGAAGGTAGGAGTATGTACTATCACCACGCGAGAAAGGATCCGATAGCCTTGATAGATCCGCGCGTCTCTTCATTGCATTCAGTGTGACGTAGAGGAGGGGGGGGGGGCTTCCGGAATGCCAATGCAGTATCTTCACTAACAATAGTGTCGTTCGAAAGCCGACCTTCATGCGTTCAGCGAGACTGTAGAAGGCAGAGTCTTTTCATGCTTCCCATCTCGCAGATGTCTGCAAAAGATACAGCTACCATGCCAGTGCGCTCTGACCCGCTGATCTACAAATCTCTCCTGCTGGGATCCTCCATCTTTAAATCCCTATGTAGTCATTCCTCTTCATTCTTCTGACTTCGTCTTTCCGATATCTAAATCACTTCCATTCTGTCTTAAAATCTTGTTCTGAGCATACAAATACAGGTCTTGAATAGTTGGAAAAACCTCGTGAATAGCAAATATGACTGGCCTCCTTTTGCGGCGATAGTAGAATTAACGCGGGCAGAGGTGGCGGTTTTGCTTGGCGTCGGTAAGGATTGAGGCCGTGCGAACATAAAGGGTGGTTCAGGCATGGGAAAAGATAGCCTGGCGGCGAGGGGATTGCACAGTAGAAGAAATACAGGTGAGGAGAGGAGAGCGAAGCATAACGACGTTGAGGGGGGAAAGCGGGAGGGGAAGAAAACATCCATTGAAACCGTCATTCGAAAATAGAGTGCGAGCTGGTAGAATTTGAAAGTATTACAGTCTTAAAAAAAGGCAATGTCGGAGGGTCTTGAACGTCAGGTGAGGGAAATAACGATAGGTTTGACGTATTTGACGAGCGGAGGTGGGAGGAATAGCAGTATCTGCTGTCAAAATTTTGAATGACTTGAAGAAGAACCAGGCGAATAGAATGCATAGAACGACGGTGGAAAGAGAGTAGACTGTTTCTTTGACGACATATACTCGCCCTATGCATTAAGCATAACGTGCATCAAATGAGTTCATCACTGATCCATTCTGCGGCTCTGTCCTCTTCCCAGCGATAATTTAGAATACAAATCAGAGAGGACGTGGAGGAGGATGTCATCAATGCAACTTGCTATTCTTCGAGTGGTGCATAGAAATACTTCGGTGGATCATCTTGCAGTCGCCTACGGGGAAAGAGTTGACGCGAATAGCTAAAGGAAAGCTTGATTGTTTCATGCGTAAAAGGCAGAGGGGAGCGAGCAGGGGAATGAACGCGAGAGCGTACGACCCGACAGCGTAGGGTTCCACGAAAAGAAGTGTATGTGTGTGTGTGTGTGTGTGTACATATTCCTGCGCTCTGAGCCAAATCCATGCTTATCATCGTGGGAGTCGTTTATGAGAGAAATTCTTTCGGGCGTCGCTCTTTCGCAATTCCTTCTAACCTCCTAACCTCTTTCTCTATCACCGTCTCATCTTTCCAATTACTGTTCATCTTCACAAAGGGGGGTGCAGCAGCTTCTCAAAGCTGTTTTGTAGAGTGGGGCTTTTAGTTCCATTGATGGTTCTTCTGTCCACCGATGGGCTCGTTGTAAGCCTTAGTTTGGCTTCTAAGCCTATGTAAAAGAGGCGATGACCAGTCAGTAACCTAGATTTCCAACCACACACGCACGCATTTCAGCAGATGAAAGGAAAGGACACTCACATTCTCTCGCTAGTCTGGATACCTTGTTGAGCGCTTGAACCAGGAGTGGTCCTCATTGAATCATTAGGGCCACCATCGCCATCAACGATGACTTTACGTCGAACATTGCCTGATCCCGTAGCACCACCCCCACCAAGTTGGTTGGATCCACTAGCGCCTCTCTGACCGGATGGTCCACCAGGCAAGCCCGAAACGGGACTTCCAGCGTAATTTCCACCACTTCCATTGTTGCCATTGTTGCCATCATAACCACCACCACCAGCTCCGGATTGTCTCAATCCAGCAGAGAGAGGTTGTTGTAGTGAACCGGATAGTCCCTGATTGGCAGGAGAAGCGGATTGCTGTTGCTGCTGTTGGGCTTGAGCTTGAGCCTGAGCTTGTGCCTGATGAGCTTGCGCAGCTTGTTCGTCCTGAACCTTCTGCTGAACGCTCCAATCAAAGACATAATCATACTGGAATCCTTCTCTCACGAATAGATCTCTAAACAATTTTCTAAGATAAGAATAATCAGGTTTATCATCGAATCTGAGGGATCTGCAGTAGTTCAGATAGATAGCAAATTCATTTGGGAAACCACGGCATAAGACCTCAGTTGGAGTAGTCATCTTCTTCTCCATGATTCTGTCGTATTTCTGCTTCTTGGTAGCTGCTTTGAGTCCTTGCCATGGTAACTGACCACGAAGGAAATACATCAAAACATATCCCAATGATTCCATATCATCTCTTCGGGATTGCTCAACTCCCAAATGTGTATTGATCGAAGTATATCGAGCTGTTCCTGTCAAATTCTTGTTCTCACGATAAGGGATGTGAAGGTGTGTCTTGGGATCGCGGTACTTCTTCGCTAGACCGAAATCGATAACATTGACTTGGTTTCCTCGCTTGCCGATGCCCATAAGGAAATTGTCGGGCTTGATATCGCGGTGGATGAAGTTGCGGGAGTGGATGTACTCGATGCGAGAGACCTGAAAGCATCAAAAGCGATGTTAGCGTTCTCCAATGACAGCATGATTAGCGCGTTTGATGGCAGAGAGGGTGACCCACCAATTGATCAGCAAGCAACAGGACAGTCTTCAGGGAGAAGCGTCTGTTGCAAAAGTTGAAGAGATCCTCAAGGGAAGGACCGAGTAGATCGATGACCATAGCATTATAGTCGCATTCTATGCCATACCATCTAACAAAGGGTACGCCAACACCTCCAGCGAGGGTCTGAAGCAGCGGACAGCAAAATTGAAATTGGGTAGGAGTCAGCATTGGGAAATCACAAATGTCGTGAGTACATAACATCAGTTGTGACAATACGCACCTTGTATACCTTAGCTTCATACTCGAGCTGAGGATGCTTAGCCTTGATAGACTCAAGCTTGATAGCGACCTCTTCACCAGAGATGATATTAACACCGAGGTAGATATCACCTGAAAGCAACAACGATTCATAATAGTCAGTGACAAGATTTGGTTTATCCAGATGAGCACGGGTGTGGGTGACAACTCACCAAAAGATCCTGAACCAATCTTCTTTCCAATACGGTATTTACCGCCAACTCTGAGATCCATCTTGAACTACTGAAATCTATATTTCGTCTTCAGAGGTTGAGGTGTTTTAATGAGAATTGACTGAGAAGGACTGCTATTCTATCTCGAGGTGTGCTAAATTGGAAAAAAAGGGAAGGTGTATTGCAATATCGGTCGCTGCGCTGTGACGACAAGTGGAAGAAGGAAGAGGATAGAAAATGGAAAAGTGTCAGTACAAACAGCTCTAGCGAACAACAGGAGTGGAAGTATGAAGAAATGGGGGAAGAGGGAGAGTATGTTAAACGAGTGAAGTGACTGTGTGGTTGCAGCGATCGTTGAGACGGTCGTTGTCCATCCGATAGGACGGTGCGCAAAGACGCGTAAAGACGCAATAAGACCATATTCCGGCTTTCTTCCATGTACGCTCCTTCTACAGGTACCCGATCTTCTAGCGTTGTCCGACCGTTGCAATTGTGCAAGAACGGGCCAGTGCGCTAATTTCCTCAATCGTTGCGGGCGATTTCTTTGTCTTGATCCAGAGCATTACGGGTGATGCATTGAGGCGTGTACGGTATTCTGCCAAGTGTAGATAAGTGGGGTATAGTACTATTGTTGCTTCTGTATCACCTGCTTTTCTTATGCTATTCATTTCTCTTGCGTCGATTCGACTCCGATGGCATCTTGCTGACTGACAGGCTGACCCATCCGCCTGGTGCTCGTTCAACAACAGTGGATGCCCAAGCCCAGCCGGTTGCAGCAGAACACTACTCAAGAAGTACCAAGTGTGCACTATCATTCGGCGATGCCCTCCTCTCGATAGTGCACCTGAGCAGACTTTTCATCTCCCCGTTGAACGGGCGCGTTTGGTGGCTGCTTGCCTGCGTGTCTTGTGTCCTCCCTCCCGCTACCCGGCTTATTGTCGACCGTTTTTCCTTCGTTTTGCATCGCGTGTGGATCATTTCGAGTTGAGACATTGTCGGGGGACTTGTAATACATTGTATATGGAGACCATTGTGCATGTCGTTTTGATAGGCGTGCCAAATTGTAGAATGGCCTTCTCTTTTCCATCGCTTTGTCGGACGTGTACGGACGGGGGCTTGCTGGGAGGGCGATTGAAGAAGAGGATGGAAGAGGGCAAGAGGGAGAATGATGAAAGGGATATGAGAGGGCGTGTAGCTTACCTAGTATTGACTATCGCTCTGTCTGCGCTGAATCCAAGCCTATCTTTCGCTTGATTTGATTGATTGATTACTTCGCTGCTTAAATGCGCTGCGCTGCGTGCTTCGAGCTGGATGAGGAGGATGGAGAGGGAATGGAAGAGAGGCTATGAGGATATGATCATGAGGAGAGTAGCAGTACTGTCAGTATATAGTCACAGAGCAGGGAGTAGAGTGTATATAGGAGCCTTCTCTCCCCGATGAATGAGTGGCCTGCCCTACAATCCATCGCACCATTCAACCAGCAGCAGCAGCACGAGGGCTGTGCGAGGTTGCTTGCTTGATTGGGATGCGAGAAGGGCAAGGCAAAGAAGACTGTGATGATGATGATGATGTGTGTGACTCACCTACGAGTATGCTGGTGCTCTGCTCTGCTGCCTGGTCGGCGTTGGGGGTGAAGTGCGGTGGGATGGGATGGGAGAGAAGCAAGAGGACGGCGTGCGTGGTCCAAGGTCGAGGTGGTCGTCGACGTCGATGCTGCCAAAATGGGCAAAGCGAGGGATGGATGACGGCGAGACACAAGAGTGGGCAATACACGACTACACTGTTAGCTACTCAGCACTATATTCTTATTCCTCGTTATTCACTTTAGTCTACCCGATGCCCTACTGTACAGCAGACCGCTCGCTCTCGCTCACACGCGATTGACAACGTGAGCGACTCCGGATCAGCTTCCTGTTCTCTACCCAACCTAAACTTTAGTGGGACAGTTGTCGAGTTGCAGACTACATGCGCACATTCAATTCAACACTTCCTACTCACTGTACACACAGTTCCAGCGCTTCAGGGACAAGCAGTGACAGCTGTAAAGACTTTTTCGCTCTCGTGTCGCGTGACAGAATCAGATAACCCGCATGTCCGTATCGCCCAGCCCTATTATCGAGGATAATTTATGCCGCCGAACCAAACCTACAATAAATACACGAACTACATCCTGAAGAGCGATCCAAGGGCGTTGTTAGCTTCCTGCACACTGCGTCGCAGTCATGTTTATTTCGAATGCTAAAAAGCTAGCGTAGAGCAGAGGCTTTGTTCTCTACAGCGCTTCACTTCATATTTACGGAAATTCTATGATATGTCGATGGAGATTTACTAGAACGAGAAAGTGAAGCAACTAACAGTTCTATGATCACTATGTCTATACCTGTTACCCTTCTTATCATCTTTCTCGCTATCGGAGCCATCTTTAAAATCAAACTCATTCTCAACGACCTCAAATCCGTCAATTTTCGATTCTCCATTATTACTGCATTATTACTGCTCGCATCTTTTTTCCTCTGTGACTTTTATCAGGAAGGACGAGAGATTCATTATCAAGCAATAATATACGATCCAATATCATCGGTGGATCGTTGGCTTTCTTCCTGGACTTGTTCATTCAACCCATGTAGGTGTTGCTTCTTCGATATATTTTAAATCTGGATTGAGCTTCCTTTCAGGGGATGACAAACCACAGCTCACGTCGGAGATCTAGATAGTATTGATCACCACTTGTTGGATTTGAAGGCTTCACTGGGAGATTGCCATTCGTCATACCAGCAGCGGTCGTCGAAGTCGCTGATGAGATAGTTCTAGAAGGAGAGTAGTAGCGATTCCAGTGATTAAGACTACAAGCAGCTCCATCAAGGTACTTCATTAAAATTCCCCAATTATGAAAACAAGAGGTTGAGTCTTCGGGGATGAGATCGAGTCGTCTACCCGCTACTGCTACTCCTCCGTCGTGCCGAGTAGTTCCGTTCATTCTTCTGAGGCGCTACTTGGCTGATCACTTCGGCGGTGCCATCGCAAACATATACTGATGTTGCGGTGGTAGTAGCAGAAGAAGAGGAAATGAAAGCTCGAATTCGTTCCATTGCTAGGCTTAGACCTTGATATCTGAATTTAGCGCTGTGCCAAATCAAGGTGCTTATATACGTGGCGGCGGACGGAAGGAAACAAGTAAAAAAAAAAAAATTGAATGTAAAGAGAGAAAAGGGTGGCTCCAGAGATCCAGTCGAAACGATATCCTTTCCAACTCTCGGCTTTTAGAAAGGGAGTGAGTAGATCCTTTTCATGACCGAATAACGTTACCGTATTTGAATACGTAGACGTATTCTTCATTTGTTGAGACGAGTAATCTGAATTTGCCCATTATGGCCATTCGACTATATCTCTGAGGCAGGCAGTTTGCAGTCGAGGGAAAAAGCCATCAGTCCAGTTTCATTTCAGCTTCGAGGGGGGATGGACGTAGGTGTGTCCTGTGATATGGAGTGTATCTATATGTGTACTCACCGCTCCCCAGCTTTTGGTCCCTGGCTGGTCTGGTGTTCTAGGTGGAAATAAGTCTCAGAATTAGGCGGGCCAACACGTTGATGGACTCGGAATGTGTCAGAGTCCATCCGGATCATGGGACGAGAGACGTACTCGGATAATCAGTAATGAGTCTTTTCTACTAAAGGATAGCAAGAGGAGAGGGATACATCGCCAACAAATCAGCGAGCTCTTCACCTTCACCTCACCTCACTCAATTAGAAGAAGGAAATAAGGAAGGTTACCTCACACTCATCAGGAGCTTGTATCTGTTCAGCTACGTAATCATAATGCTCCTTCAAGCCATTCACGAGATCATCCTTCTGTCCGTCCCCTACTGGTTCTTGTCAATTCAACAATGCCAGGTCGGACTTGTAGTACTGATTTTAAGTAAGGCGTCTCTAAACCGAGAAAAGCCGCGTAAATCAGCTTTCGACTTTATGCTTTCCTTTCGCACTGTCATGTCAGTCCAGGCCGATCTGACGAATTGGAAATGCATCACAAGCGCGCCTTGTGACGGATGTGCGAATATTCAGATGGCTGTAGCTTACTTTCATTGACTCCATGGTAGCTCGCTAGGGTCGGGGATTGCACCCTGTTGGTATCTGCAATAAAATGGCTCAATGACCGAAGTCATCACCGGGACAATATTATCGAGGTCTGACCTGATGTTCAACGTAGCTACACCGAGATTCGCCATTGTTGACCAGATGATAAGTATGGCTGGTGAGAGGGAGATTGTTCAGCTTGCAAAGCGGCGGTTCGCAAACTCAGTGACAAGGACGTCAGAGGTAAACGAAAAGATGTGCGATGGGCGCAGTAGTATTGCGTAGAAGGACTGTCAGCTGCAAGACAGCGAACAAAGGCGTGGGAGGCAAGCAAGCACTCGGTAAGATCATATCCTGACCAACAAAAGAAGATCCTTTGTCTGGGTACCTCGTACGCGAGCTTGCAATACTTGCATAGCGTCATAGTCTGGTCACTACTGGTATATAGTGCTGTAATTCTGCAAGAACACGGTAGAATGTCACTGTCTTTTCCGTGTCATTCCATGTCCAGGAACATAAGACTTGACTTGCTGAAGCTTCGAATCCCAGCAGAAGCAGGACGAGTCGCGCGGGGTTGGCGGCCTTCAGTGTGATGGAGAAGATCCTCGGGAGCCGCAGAGCTTGCGAGAGCGATGGGCGATGCTCCGTTTTACATTGTGTTTTTTGACTCGGTTGGAATGCATACGAAAAGAGCATACTGCTGGTTCTGTCGCTCTCTCCTCTGGCAAGGCTCGATCGACCGCGACTCTGGACGCTTTTCTATCCTTCCTGACGTTGACTTATGACAATCGTGTTAAGACACCTTCAAATACAATCATGCCTCGTCGCTTCAAGTCCTAATCCCAGGAAACGAGCAATTATACTGGGTGGGTCGCCTGTAGCAGGGTGACAGGGCAGAGCATGCCTGAGGCGCCCGGCACTCGCGTATATCGATAAGCGCAGGGGGGAGCTCTATTCTACAGAAGAGAGACTCGCAAGAATCATTCTGTGGTCGCTATATCTATACTTCTCCTGCTTTCCTTCCACTTCAAACTCATTGTCCATCACTTCGACACTTTCCACCTTCCAGCTCGCCGCTTCCGTTGACAGTGCACCATTATCAGCGGCGAAGATGTAGTCGATGATCATGGGTGGGAACTCTGGCTTTCCGCTGCTGTATTCCACCCAAGTGGGTGTACTTTGATCGCTAGAGTACTCTTTTCGCAAGTCGACGAAGGTGTTTTCTGCAGACGAGGTGCCAATATATCGCTCGCCTGTTAGGAGCGCATAAGCGGGATCGGTATCATATTGGTTGAAGTCGCCAATCAGGAACACTAGCGACTTGGAAGAAGAGGAGACTGCGCTCTCGACGGCCGTGCGGAGGCGCTCCAGGATGAGCCTAGAAGCCTCGAGTCTCGCTTGAGTGCCATCCCAGTCAAAATGCTACAAACACGAAGAAGATGCCGGTATCAGCGCAGTCTTCCTACTGGCCTCTAGCCACGATGTAACCTCTGTGTTTGGCGTGATGGAGACCACGGTTACGTTGCTTTTGCTTACCGTATTGAGGACTGTGAAGGTTTCTCCACTGCTCTTTAGTTTGAAGGTACCTATGACAGCCAAGCGAACATTACTCTGGAAACGGACGGAGGAGGAAGAACGTTCAGCAGGATATGCAAAACTCTAAGGCAAACATTCTCCCGTACGCACCGCATCCCATCCTTTACTGTATGGCTTCTCTGGCGTTCTGTCAGGTATCATACTCAGTGCGAGGCGTCATGATGGAACCTCATTGGCGTGGTGCTCACTGCGATAGCCAGAACCATTCCTCTTGGACAAGCTCGGTCGTTTGTCTAGGAAATGTTTACCTTTAGATGGGTATGGCGCATCAATATTCGAGCCTCCTCAAATGCTTACCTGTTCCAACATATAACGTTATACTGCGATCGAACGGAGCGGAGAGCACACCGTCGACATCAGTGACAGCACTTGGTCTCGCCTGGTATCTGGCTACACAGTCGTCTTTGCTTGCTCACCTCTCCCTTCTCCCAAATAAGTTCTGAAGTGCAGTCATATATGTCTTTCAGACCGTCAATCACATCGTCCCGTTGACCTTCTAGCCGTGGTTCCTGGAAGCCAACAACGTCGGGCGCTTCCTTCAAAACAGAGTCCAGAAGTGGTGCTCTACATGCACGCGATGTCTAAGCTCATGCTCATATTGTGATGGCGAAGCTGAAGTCGGACTCACTTCCGTTCCCTCCAGGGCAATTCGGTCGCATCCAACCTGGCTCTCGAGGAACTCTCCATTCTACAGACAAAACATCACCATCAACTGAATGAACACTATATAAAGACGGGGATCGCCTTATTCGGCAGCTGCCTGCTTGGCGAAAGCGATACGCCTTACCTGATATTCAGAGTGGCTATTTTCAAGGTATTCACTGCTTTCAGACTGTCACCAAGGATACCGAAAAGTGCTAGTAGTTTCGTTAAAGAATGAGTCGGTGGTGGATTCATCTTGAGCCAAGCTAATTTAGAATCTCGGTTGGCCAAGGGAGTAATTACTCCAACCTCGTTCAAGAGACTTAATGCGAACAATTGTAAGTCAGGTATAGATTGACAAGGTTGGCTAAGCTGCTAGATCCGAGTACAGGGGTAGTGCATTGCTTCAACGCCCCTACACATGAACACTTTAATGACACAAAGGCTAGGTCCGCTTGCAAACCGAAGTTACACTTACAAAATCGGCAGCAATCTCCATTCGTCGACTGGATCAGCACATCACAGAGGAGACACACACGATCACGATTCGAGGAGCCTCATGCAGGGAATAGCTACTGGCTGGCACCTTGACATGCGCGCGGCCTTCTGGGTAGCCATCCTCATCACAGAAATCAGAGGTTAGACTTACCCAATCCTTCTTACCAAGAGCATTTCGATGATTATTACTGGCGACGCGTACAACCTACATAAGAAGTAGTGTCTGTGATTATACATCCAAGCGGATGCATTGTGATCTAGACATCTCGTTACTCTAGCTAACTCACACTGCAGCTCATCTGCTGTGTGGTGGACCCCTAGTCCTGCTCGATACCAAGACGCATGGTTTGCATCGCTTGTGCTACCGTTTCGTTATCAGGTGTGAGGCCACTCGGCGGCGTGGTACTGCAATTTGCCATGCGAGAGGAGAGGTAGCGCGATTTGAGAAAGGGAGTCGTACGAATATGCAAAAAGGGAAACGATGCGACTTTTTGATGTCAGAAACATGAAAGTCAAACAAACAAACAACAAAAGACAGAAGAACATAAAAACTCGTCTATAGGTCGTAACGAGGTAGGACGGACGGGTGAGTGGAACAGCAGTGCTTACGAAGTACAGCTCGAGCAGGACAGTCTCGAGATAACCATTCTATGATCGCTATAAATGTATGTCTTGCCTTCGTGCGTCATTTCGTTGGACGGTATGTCGACTGAATCGACGGACCAGTGTTTGGCCAGACCATTATTGACGGCGTTCATGATATAATCTATACTTTTGGGATCTTTAGGCGTTCCGAAAGAATCACTAGTAGGTGTATCTTGGTCCGATCCGAAATCCCGTCTTTGATCCCTGAATGTATCTGGTTCTGGTGAAGCTCCTTCTTCGAGATTGTATCGAGATCCAGTGAGAATTGTATATGCTGGCGTGTCGCGAACAGCATTAAAGTCGCCAAGTAGGAAGATGAGAGATTCCGGCGGCGTCCCCAGTCTTGTATTCCCTCGTATCATGGGCCGCAAACGCGAAATAATCAGCTTTGCTCCTTCCTCGCGGGCATTGGGCCCCGCTGCATCCAAGTGCTACCAAAAATGAGAGGTTAACATGAGTACTCGAAAGGTTACCATAATGTTGTAGCGATGATGCGGGCGCCAACGAGACTCACTGTGTTTGCTGCCCAAAACAGCTCGTTCGTCGACTTCAAGTTGAAGTTCATCATTAAAGCAGCTCTAGCGAACGTCTAGCCTAAGAGTCTCAGATTGTGCAAATCGCTGCATGTGCAAGTGAAGGAATGGAGATACTGACCGCGTCCCAGCCTTTACTGTAGGGCGTGTCGGGTGTCCTGGTGAACAAGAGCCACGCGCAAGCTTAGCGTGATATGCCAATTGCAGTCTTGCCAATCCGTAGAAACCCACTCTGACAGCCAAAAATGCGATTGAAGAGTAGATTCCGTTGTCTCCCTGTAGGAAGTGAATGTCGTAGGCGAGCATTAGTAGCGAGCGGGTGATTGACAAACATTCTGCTTGCGTAGTGTCTTACGTATTCCAGCACGTTGCGAGCATCTTAGAGCAAAGGGTATATATTATCAGCGGTACTGCGTTGCATCACCCTGGACGGGTGGAAAGAAACGGAGCTCGGCTCACGTCGCCACCTTCCCAGACCAGTATTGAAACGCAGCTATACTTTGGAGCCAGTCCTTCCTCCAGATCCTTAACTTGTTCTTCGCGTGGCTCTTGAAAGGCAATAACATCAGGTTGCTCAGCTAGTATCGACCGAATCATCGGCCCTCTTTGAGGGTCGGGAGGTGCAATAGATGGTTAGCCTACACCCTTCCTGACTGGCTTATGTAGACCTAGGCGTCCCGAGTCACGACGGGTAGATGATAGACTCACTTGCGAAGATCCCAAGGAAGCTCAGCTGGATTCAACGCCGACTCATTTCTGCTCTTCGTTCTGTTTCATCAAGGACCCGATGACAGGGCATCGCAAAGGCAGAAAGGGCTTGAGCTTGATCCTGCGGCGGAGCGTCTGTAAGCAGGCTCACCTGACATTCAAAGTCGCTACTGTCAAAGTAGTCGCTAGAGGAGCTGCATGAATTACAGCACATGTCACAGCTAGTAGTGCTAGCGCATATCCTGGATCACGCATGGTTGATCCGCTATCTAGAAGGCTGGAAGGGCTTAATCACTTGGATTTTGAAGCGGAAAGAGGCTCCAACCGTTGGAGTAAGCTGATACAAGCTGCTCCGACAGACTTGAAAGAGACTGTCGCCTGTCCTGCAGAACGCTCTGTCACCTCGTCACAAAAGCCTTCAGACCGTGACCGGACAGAACAAAGCTGCTCAAAGTTGCGCCGCAGATCTGAGACGAGGAAAACAAGTGCACGCCCTGTATTTGGCCAATTCCTGTTGCCATATCAACGGATAAGGCGGTGTGTCGGAAATGAGCCGGTCCGCTTCACGTGCACAGGAGGCTGAGCAAGGGATCCATTCCAAAATGGATGCCATTGCCCTGCCCGCTACGAGGTATAGTGGGACTTGATGAGAGCAGTAAGAATCTGACTTGAGTGCATCGAGCGCGGGGGTTTTGCAATGCATTCCGGGTCTGAACTCCACTTGATGGGAAAAAAGTAAATGCCAGGCAGTTTGGAGTTTGGGACTGCTGTTGAAAAGCTGATGGAAATTGGCACTTGATGCAGACTTGCACAAAGACTGCATGCAGACTTGCTGACTCACTCGGACAAATCGGAAACGAGCTCTTGATGGGCACTGCTGCCATATCAGAAAGCAAGAGCAGTTGCCAGAACCTGATGAACCAATTGTGATTCTGATGATTCGTTACCGGCTTCGGTCTCTGGAAATTATGGGAGCCTCACTATGAATGATACGGTATGAATAGCATTCTAAATCACTTCGCATGGTCTTGCACAGATATGTGTCGCATGGTGGATCCGCAATTGCGAGGGAGGGCTAGAAAAGTCTTGCTATAGTACTCCATTCTGCTCTGCACGTGCATCGAGGCATCGTCGATAGCAGTCAGGGTTGAGCTGAAGGCGTATATCCCAAGCAGCATACACCAGTCGTTGCGACAATCCACGTGTGTTTACGGTGGTCATTCATTGCGTCTGATGGGTGAATTATCAGTACAGTAGCCCTCCCCTGTGCTGCAGATCATGTCAATCAGTTAACTTTGGACCAAACAACAAACAAACAAGGCTGAATTGTGGAGGTGATCGTCGCCTGGATTTGGATGTGAAGCGGGAAGGGCAAAGTTGAAGTACGAAATTCTTCAAGGAGAGAGTGGAAAGCATGAGGTGCGATAGATTGATTGTTGGTATACTGTTCGTCAGTTGTATTGATTGATACGGATGCACAGGTCTCTCTGCGAGTGAGTGAGTGGTCCCAATGAGCAGCAAAGTGCGACGACGTCAGTGCCACCACTGAAGAAGAGAAAGCTGGAGGAGCACTCTTCGCTTCCCGCAAGGGATGCGAGGAATATAATTCGAGGCATGCTGTGGATATGATGATGTGATAGACAAGCAGTCAACAAGAATCCCCAAATATAAACCAGTGACATGAGATGATTTGTGCGAGCGATGGCTTGTCGAGGCGGGCTTGCTTGCTTTTCCGCATCATCATTCCTCTCTGAGACTGGCAATTCCTCGATCGCTCTCTCCGTCTTTCCGCTTTCCGCCTCTGTGCTCAGCTGTGAGGTTGCTGGCCTGATCGGGGATTTCCCTCACACGCCGCAGAAAGGGAGAGAGAGAGTACTGACGCCTGGTCCGCCTTTGGAGAGAACAAGCTTCCTGCAGTCCAACTCATTTCATTGACAGCAGCTTTCAAGACTTCTTCTTCAAAAGTTAATCACATACATATAATATACATTCAAGATGCCTGCCACAATGAAGGTGAGTAGTACTGTCTCATTGCATCTTCTCCTCCTTCTCTCTTCAGAAGCTTGCTTGCTTTTCATGCGGTGTTTTTCAACTGCTTGCTTGCTCTGATCAGCCAACACAACATCACCACTGCAATACGATATATGTACTAATTACACGATGTTGATGCCCGCAGCTCGTACTAGCAGGTGCTCTCGGAGTAACCGTCCTCTTCTCACTCATCAACATGATCATCTCTGCTGTTCTTGTCTCCAGTTATGTGAGTGTGATGGAAGTCGTCACCTTCAAACTTGCTTGCCAATTTGGGAAGGAAGGTGGTCGAAGCAAGCATCATCCACCCATTACTGAACATTTGCATTTCATTGTATCATGTATAACAGAACTCAAGCAGCTATCCATCCACAGATATCAAGAATGTAACAAGGTCAGCGGTCCCTTCACCTTCTCCCTGCCCATTGTTTACCACTTTACCTGATGATCATGACGAACGATATCCGAACTACACAGATACACACTCTTCGTATCGCTATGGAATTTGTTCCTAGGTGGTGCATACATCTTCTTCATCCTCGCATTAGGAACTTCAATCATTGGCTCTATCATCTCCGTACTCGCTTTCTTGTTCATCACTTGGATCTTCTGGATTGCTTCGTGAGTTCCCTCCCAACTTTCTTTCAGAGAAATTGTCAATCAATCGGGAGGGAGGGAGGTTTTCAGGTACCAAAGAGGACTTGCCTTTTTTGGGAGATATTATATGGCAGAGAAAGTTCATTGGAACTTCATACACGAAGGATAAGGAACAGTAAACCGTGCCTAGTCGATGGTATCGTGCCTGCTGCTGTTCAAAATCGGGCACGTGCACGACAAGAGCTCTGTTTACTGTTCCCTTCTCTGCGTCCATCCACTCTCAACCGAGAAGGAAGGAAAGCATCTGAACTTACCTCCCATGACAGACTATCTATCACTTCTCCTTGCATATATGCACAACAAAAGCATGGAAATACTGACTCACCATGCTTTGTTTCTACACAGCGCCGCTTCAACCGACTCTTCCCTAACTGGCTCTTTCACATGCTCAAACCCTGACTTTGCCCACTGCCATCAATTACTAGCAATGGAAGCTTTCGGATGGATGAACTGTGAGTCGGCACTTATCCTCCTCCTTCTTGTTCATACGTCTCTCTCTCTCTCTTCCTCTTGTGTCTCAAGAGGAAAGAGATTGAAGATGATGTTCGCCCTACTAAGAGATGGACTTCATGCTAAAATCGTTCAATTGCTCTTGTGATATACAGTCATCATCCTCTTCGCTTCGTTCTGCTTAGTCGCTTACCTAGCTTTCAGATCGACAAGAAGCGGTTCAGGCCTCACTGGTCCAGTCGCTGTCTAAGCGTCCCGTGGTCCTTTGGCTTTTTTGCAATATTGCCGACCGTCAAGGCGAAGAGTTAGACCGCATAGCAAATAAGAATTTGAGGTTACAAAAGAACGGTATACCTCAAAAAGCATCCTCAAGCACCCCCTAATCTATCATAGACGTTTCTTCTTCGTGATTGACATCCCCTGCTAAACAGATGGAGTAGCTTCGAATTTGGCAGTGTTAAACACCGCATTAAGGTGACAGCACCTGACTAGCTCTCCCTCCACGATTAAGAAATTCCTCTCTCCCTCTCTCTCTCTCTTACATCATACACATACATCTCTTTCTATCCCTTTATTACACCACCAATGTCTTTTAATTCGACTTCTTTTATATCTTTTTTCTCTACATCGTTTCCTTCACTTTTCTGCTATTAGTCCAGACTCCTTCTATTCATATATTATCTCTCGTATATAATCAATACAAGGACTCTCCATAATCATCGCCTGAAGTCATTACTTGGGAAGCATTTGCGCTTTATGATGCGATACACTTTTTGCACTTGAATGGTAAAGCACACGTGCTCGTCACTTGCCGCCTGGACTTGGCCGCTCATTGCAAGCCTGCGATACGTATCGTTCCTTCTTTCCAGGAAAAGGAAGCGACCCATCCGGGGTATGTTTAAGGTTGCTAATTCCTCATACCGAGCCAGGATGTCAAAGCTACATACACATTGTACCATATAGCGCGGCGGACAGTGGCCGATCGAGCCGTCCAAAGGGAAAGAAAGAAAACGTGAGCAATTGTCAGAAGACACTTTTGATACGGACCTGCATATCATATCCTAGCATAGATAGATATTGAGGCCGACATGACTTCACAACAGAAGCTACGTGTCCTCATCGTAGGCAGCGGAGGCAGGGAACATGCCCTAGCTTGGAAATTGGAACAATCGCCTCGCGTAGAGGAGATTTTCGTTGCTCCAGGTGAGCTAAAGCTTGACCGACCGAGCTCTTTGGGGAAGTTAGCAGCGAGGTAGATATACAGACAAGCTGACTGTCTGTCTTTCATAATGTACTACTTGCATACCTACTGTCTATGCGATATAAACAGGCAACGGAGGTACTGCCAACAACGGCAAAGGCAAAGGAAAATGCCAAAATGTCGACATCAAAGCGGAGGACTTTGATGCTTTAATCAAGTTTGCAAAAGAGAATAACGTGAGTGACGGAGAAGAATGCTCGGCAGCATCCAATACAGTGAAAGAGATCATGGACGGGCTGACGAGCTCGACATACCTTTGCACAGATCAATTTATGCGTGCCAGGACCTGATCAACAGCTCGTTGATGGTATTGAACGTGTCTTCCGCAAAGGTGAGCAATTGAGAATGTTCCCCAGCATGTATGTAGTGATTGGAGGTACTCATCATTGTACTATCTATCATCCCGCAGCCGGCATACCATGCTTTGGACCTACACCCGAAGCAGCAAGACTAGAAGGCAGCAAAGCATACGCCAAAGATTTCATGGCGAAATACAACATCCCTACAGCTAGATATGCCAATTTCACATCATACGAAGAAGCAAAAGCTCATTTGGACAAGGTAGACTATCACGTCGTCTTGAAAGCATCAGGATTAGCATTAGGCAAAGGTGTTTTGATACCTGAAACAAAAGAAGAAGCTCTACAAGGTCTAGAGGAGATCATGGTATCTAAAGCCTTTGGATCAGCAGGTGAAGAGATTGTAATTGAGGAATTCCTAGAAGGTCAAGAATTATCAGTACTTGCTTTCTGTGATGGGTATACTGTCCTTCCATTACCTGGCGCTCAAGATCATAAAAGAATTGGAGAAGGAGATACAGGTCTCAACACAGGTGGAATGGGCACTTATTCACCTGCTCCTGTAGCTACACCGGAAATTCAAGCTAGAATTGTGAAAGAAGTACTTCAACCTACCCTCGATGGAATGAGAAAAGAAGGAAACCCCTTCGTCGGTATGCTATTCACTGGATTTATGATTACATCGAGTGGAAAGATTGACGTGCTAGAATACAATGTACGCTTTGGAGATCCGGAGACACAGTCACTTTTGGCCTTGATGGACGATAGCTGTGATTTCGCAGAAATTCTGATGGTGGGTGACGAGCCTTTGATTCGAGACATGGACATTGCTAGGTGCATAGTATCACTGATACTCCCAATTACTAGGCATGCATTGAACGTCGCTTAGATTGCGCAAATCTGAAGATGAAGGATCAAGCTGCTGTCACGGTCGTCGTAGCCTCTGGAGGCTATCCAGGATCGTACGCCAAAGGTGTCCCAATCACCATCAGCACACCTCCTGCGGGCGTTGAGATCTTCCACGCTGGAACAGCACAGAAAGATGGCCAGCTCGTTACAGCGGGAGGACGCGTGCTAGGTGTTACCGCAACAGCCAAGACGCTACGTGAAGCTGTAGATTTGGCATATAAAGGCGTCGAGAGTGTCCAATTCGACAAGATGGTCTTCAGGAAAGATATCGCCCATAGAGCATTCTCAGCTGCTTCATCATCCTCATCTTCAAAGGCACAAGAACAAGGCTTGACGTATGCTTCCGCCGGTGTCTCCATTGATGCCGGTAACGAGCTCGTCGAACAGATCAAGACTGTAGTCAAGAGTACAGCACGAGTCGGTTCCGATTCCGTCATTGGTGGATTCGGAGGTCTTTTCGATCTGAAAGCAGCAGGATTCAAAGATCCAATCCTCGTCAGCGGTACAGACGGAGTAGGCACGAAACTCAAGATTGCGCAATCGACCGGTATTCACGATACGATCGGTATTGACCTCGTCGCCATGAGCGTCAATGATCTTGTCGTGCAAGGGGCCGAGCCACTCTTCTTCTTGGACTACTACGCGTGCTCTACGCTAGATGTCAAAACTGCTGTGGACGTCGTCAAAGGTATTGCTGAGGGATGCAGACAGTCAAATTGCGCTTTGGTCGGTGGAGAGACTGCAGAGATGCCTGGCATGTACAACGGTGGTAGGTCGAGATATTAACCTGTTCCGGCTTTGTTCCCAAAGCTGATTGCTGCGACATTTATTTGCAGAGGAATACGATGCCGCTGGTTTCGCAGTCGGTGCCGTTGAGCGTGATGCTCTTCTACCTCGACCAGACATCAAAGCTGGAGACATCCTACTCGGCCTGACGTCCTCTGGCTTCCACTCAAACGGTTTCTCGTTGGTCCGCAAGGTCATCGATCATGCTGGCTTGAACTATAACTCAACGTGTCCATGGGATTCCTCACTCACAATAGGACAAGCCGTCCTAGTTCCAACACGCATATACATCCGTCAACTTCTACCATCGATAAAGGCAGGCCTGCTTAAAGGTCTATCGCATATCACAGGAGGCGGATTCACTGAAAACATTCCTCGTGTGCTACCTAAGACGGTTGGTGTCGATATCGACCTTGCTCAGCTCGAGATGCCACCTATCTTCAGATGGACAATGGCAGCTGGACGAATCGCACCTGAAGAAATGCTACGCACTTTCAACTGCGGCATTGGAATGGTCATTGTAGTCTCACCTGAAGAGGCGGATAAAGCGACGGAATTGTTACAACAGAGTGGAGAAGCGAAAGTGTATAGAATGGGAACTGTGTCGAGTACACCTGGCGTGCATTATAGTGGAATGGAAAAGTGGGCTAGTCAGGCGTCTTTATAGAAGTATATTAGACCGTGAGGGGAATTGTTCTGTATTACTAGAAGTAGGATCTGAACGTAATTATACACCACATATCACCGTCGCATCAGCTTTGACGCTGAGACAGTTTGATACGCTGTAGCGCTGCATCGAATTGCGTGTCTTTATTATTCTGTAGCTCAAAGACATATGTACCTGTTTTCGCCCGGTGATTGCTTTCAACGCAAGTTGACTTCGAGACGACTCGTGGCTACAGCGGTTCTGCCTTTCTTGTGTGTGTCAATACGACGCAAATGAGCCAAGGAAGACAATGACGAGCAAAGGCGGCCGAGCTGGCTTGAAGGAGAAGAATTTAGAAGCAGTTCTTGCAGAGCTGTCGGATTCGCGACCAGACGTAGCGGATGAAGTGGAAGCTCTTCGAGCAATCTTCGGGGAATCGAAGCTATCATTGTACGCAAGCAGCAGCACGACAGGATCCAATACGAATGATGGCTCGTGAGTCCAGATACAAGCTACGACTCTTACATAAAGACATGTTCGAACTGACTACCTCACGTTTCCGATCACGTTCACTGATGTGGACAGACTACGTTTCATTCTGGAAACGAGTCTTCCCAGTCATGAAGACGTTGAAGTGGCTTTCATAGTCACTTTGCCTGCTTCTTATCCGCACGAAAGTCCACCAAGACTGCAGCTAACCAGCAAGGTGAACTAGCCTGGAATCTATCATTTTTACTTGATAGCTCGATCTGACCTTCAATACGCGTAATCTGCAGTACATAGGCGACTTTGCGACAGACAGTAATCTATTTGGAAGCATAACACGAACCTTCTTGCGTGAAGATGCATGGCACGAAGGCGAGGTTGCCGTTTTCGAAGGCATCGAACGAGCACGTGAAGAGTGTGATAACTTCCTGGCTATGAAACTGAACGAGCTGGAAGCGAAGAAAGCTGTCGATGATCACAGTACACAGGAAGACTTGGAATACGCTCAAACTCTGCAATATGAGGAAGATGTTGCCGCTGCGACTGCGAGTCTGTCTAGGACTACCGTCATCGAAGAAGCCAAACTACCTGAAGGACACAAGCTTTACACGAGTGAACCTATCATGGACAGAAAGAGCGTCTTCATAGGTCATGCATGCAAGATCACCTCTCCATCTGACGTTCCAAAAGTAGTCAACTATCTCCTGTCCGACCGCAAGATCGCAAAAGCTACACATCCGACAATGTTAGCTTATCGCGTTCGTGGAGCCGGTGAAGTGATACATCAAGATAACGATGACGATGGAGAATCCGCTGCTGGATCTAGATTGGCCCATCTCTTGCAGATATTGGAACTGGAAGATGTACTGGTTGTGGTGACGAGATGGTATGGTGGTATTCACCTTGGCTCAGATCGATTCAAGCATATCAATCAAGCTGCTAGAGATGCTCTTGTCGCTGGTGGTTTCGTACAAGCAAAAGGAAAGCGATGAAAAATGAATCCACTATTCTCTCCCTTCGCTCGCCTCGCAAAGTTTGGCTTATCGCTGAGGCACAACCTGCTGTGGGCCACGATGAGGCGACAATAAAATCTTCAAGTAGCATCCAGCACAAGAGATGGATACCACATAGTTCGCACGGCTGGGAACAAAGCAAGCTCCGGAACAGCAAAAAAAATCCCATTGGCAATCCAGTCTCCGCAAAGTTGCAATGCCGTGCTAGATGGTCGTCGAATGCCTTCAAGGCTCGTTAAAGATGCACCATAGTTGTTAAACATGTCTAGGGGTTCGGCTGGCGTCTAAGCCTACGTTCACGCAATCCCTGAAGCTTGTCGTTCATCAAGGCTTGATGTCGAAGGCGCAGCATGCAGAATGCAAGCCTTTCCGTTGGCGATATTGAACGACTCGCATTGCACTGCTTGTCGGGTATAGAATCCGGCAAGACACTGGTAATACCTGTACTCTTGTACATGATCATGTACAGCGCTTGCGATACCTTGCGACTTTGTGTATGACTGCATTGACGCCACCAAGTACTGCACGGTCAAAAGCGCCCTGCAAATTATCAGGACTACGTTGTAAATGTATAGGAAGCTTGACGCTTAGTAACGCTTGAATGACTTGCTTGACTGTGCCTTTGTTGCAATCGCTTTGCCCTTACCCTGTCGTGCTCCTTGACAGCCACAGCGACATCTCCGTTTCCTTCTAACCATTTCATTCACTTCACTTCCATTCAGCCACACACTCCAAGGCGCAAGTCACATCTGCACATACCATCGTTCCCGTTCTCGTTGCACGAAGCACTCGACCTGCTTAGATATCACAGGCTGTCTAGCCTAGCCTGATTCACCCGGTAAGTCCAGTCGGCCATCCTGGGGATTATGCACGTCTTTCCATCCTCGAGTCTGTGCAGCACCTTGACGCGCTTTTCCCCCCATAGAACAGGCTCAGGAGCGCAAGGCCAGCAGTGTCTACCCACACTCGTAAAAGTCAACACTCTACCACTGTACACCAGAGAGTACACACCTTCATTGCTTTCCGCCTCTCTCTCCCTCTTTTCTGTGCCTGTGGCTTTCACTCCGCCATTCCCTTTTTGAGCCATCCATCCCCATCTATCTCGCGATCAAGCTCGCAATCTCGCGTTTAACCATTCAGCAGTAATCTGCAGCACCTCAAGTATTTCACGCACAACAGCAATGATGTCGTTCTCATCGGCCTACGCCCCTCCAATTAGTACAGTCCCTCCCCCCTCCGCTCCTGGCGTAAGTGGAGTCCTGCCAGGTCAGCAAGCAGTGAACACGACTAGAGTCCTATCTCTTACCGGATTCAGCAAAGATTTGAAAACAAGGGATATCCAAGCGATATTCGTTGATTATGAAGATGACAGAGGTGGCTACAGGATCAAATGGCTAGATGATACTGGATGTTTGATTGTCTTTAATGATCCTATCGTCGGTGAGTGCGCTGTCCTACACCAGCTTAGAGTGGTCTAAGTTGACACGCGTATACGTTCTATTTGGCAGCCAAAAGAGCATTCTTAAACCTCACTGCCAATCCTCATCCACATCTCATGCCTGTCATTAGCAAAAACGAAGCAGAAACGCCCTCTACCTATCCCAAATTAGTACCTTACGACGGTGATGATATCCCGAATATAGTAGCATCCGTAGCCACTCGACCTCGCAGCCGCAGTATTGCGCAGAACAACAATACCTCGTCATCCACCGAGAGAGGTCCAAATGGATCTCCTGCACCTCCCACTGCGCATTTTCGTCGCATGAGCAGCTCTTCAGGCAACAACAGCCGAAACTATGCTGGTGGTGCTGGTAGAGGAGCTTCGATGAGCCAGTATCAAATGCAAGCTATCATGGATGACGCTAATTCAGCTGCCGCACCTACCACTCCAAGCAAAAACAGTACATCTCAAGCGAACGGCAGACCTGATTCTACTAGTCCGACAGCTTCTGCTAAAGGAAGTCCAACTGCTGGTGCCGCGGCTCCTGCTAGCGGAGGTGCTATTGATTGGAATGCACTACAACAACAGGCAGTCGCTCAATCAAGTGGCAGAGCTAGAACTGGAAGCAGTTCCAGTGCGAGCCATCAAGCTTCGCAATCTAATGCAGGACAGGCTTTCTCCCCTCCTACCAGTCCAGATAGAGGACTGGGACTCGGTCAAAGAGCTGGCGCAGTCAGTCCAAGCACTCTTCGCAGACTCGTCAGCGCGAATAGAGGGTGAGAGATGTAATCAAAAACAACAGTCTCTTTGGGTAAATGCTCCTTTCTGACAAAGACGAGAATGGATGCAGATCCCATCACCGTTATCTATCAGCTATACTTTCCCAAATTATCAGCCCAACTCCTCATCACTGTAGCCTATACTTAATCCAAGTTATCTTACCTGCTTAGTATGTTGTATTAGTATTGCGAAACTGCAAAGATTCCGAAGAAATGCCACCTGTCATATATCGCTCGTCTTGTACCTGCGTGCATAGCTCCGGCGAGACACGCGCTGGCTCGTGCGGGAGAAGGTCTCTGCTTTCATGTTAGGCGTCACACAAGAAGTGCACTGCATATATTATATTCCCATTGTACTCGTATTACTGCTGTCTGATCCCATTGCTTGCTGCTTCCGCAATCCTTGTCCTGCCCTCTTCGCTTGTCGCGTCGCGGAAACGTGGTGCGGGTGTTGGCGCTGATCCAACCAGCAAGGCAAGAGACGAGGCACACGTCCAAGTGAGACTGAACGGAACAGGATAGCAGGAAGGAGAGTCGGCGAGGATAGTAAGACTCTCGCAGTGCCGCTCCAAGAGACAGCTGCGCGCCTCCAAGTCCTCAAGTGCTAGAGCGACAGCCTCGACAGCTCACGCTTGCAGCGATGTCGTTCAAGAAAGATGATGAAGGGGCAGGTGCGTTCAAGGCTTGCTCATTCGCATGAGGGGAGCTACTTCATGGACAGGATATAGTGTTGATGGGCGGAGACAGAGCTGACATGACTCCTGCCTCTTATTACCGCCTCTGCCTCTCTCTCTCCAGTCGGCGTCTTCTTCCAGGACAAGACGACCGTCATTCAGGAAGCGCGCGTCTTCAATGAATCCCCGATTAGTCCTCGCAAATGTCGGATACTCTTGACGAAGATCATCTACCTGCTCTATATTGGAGAGACTTTTGGCACGCAAGAGGCTACTACGCTCTTCTTTGGCGTGTCCAAGCTGTTCCAGCACAAGGATGTGGGTTGGGTGGTCATTCGCATATTGCCGGCTTGATTAGTGTTTGAGGCTGGGAGCGACAAGCAATGAGCAAACTATACAGTGTTCACGCGATACTGATATGGCCCCACTTTTGCTGCTATCCAGCCCGCTCTGAGACAGATGGTCTACCTCGTTATCAAGGAACTCGCAAAGGTCGCGGAGGACGTGCTTATGGTCACCTCAAGTATCATGAAGGACATGCAACCAAACCTTGAAGTCATATACCGCCCAAATGCTATTCGAGCAGTCTGCAGAGTCATTGATGTAAGCTTGACCCTGTCCACTGCTTGCGCGGTACAGTCCGGCTGACGGGATTGCTATTTCACGCTTGTTGTACGCAGGGCTCGATGATTCAAGGTGTCGAGCGCTTCTTCAAGGCCGCAATAGTCGACCGCAACGTCTCCATCTCTTCTGCAGCTCTCGTATCTTCCTACCACCTGCATCCCATCGCAAAAGACGTGATCAAGCGCTGGGCCAACGAAGCTCAAGAAGCACTATCTCCCAAATCAGGTTCATCAGGCTTCAGTGCTTCAGGAGGTAGTGGTTTCATGTCAGCATATGGAGGAGGTGCATCTTCATCTCAACAATCTGGCTATCAAGCTTTCCAATCTACCTCTTATATCACGCAATATCACGCCCTTGGATTGCTCTATAGCATAAGACACCAGGATAGAATGGCAATAACCAAGTTGATTCAGCAACTTTCTGCTACTGGCGCTACCTCTGCTAGGGGCGCCGCTCAAGCTTTGAGAAATGCCAACGCCACGTGTCTATTGATCCGTTACGCTGCCAAGGTTATGGAGGATGACCCAAAGTGAGTGGATCCTCCTCCTTCATATGGAAGAGCAGTCCTGACCGAAGATTGCCTATTACAGCCTCCATCGCCAGATGTTCGACCTCATCGAAAGCTATCTAAGACACAAGTCTGACATGGTCAACTACGAGGCTGCCAGAGCCATCTGCGAGATGCGAGGTGTCAGCTCACAAGAGCTCACCAAGCCTATCGGAGGTCAGTTTAGTTCAAGTTGCATGCTTTTCAACGTAGATTAACCTAGCCCTCCCTACGAAACAGTCCTTCAACTCTTCCTCTCTTCGCCCAAGTCATCACTCAAGTTCGCAGCCATTCGAACACTGGCTAAGCTAGCTCAGACGCAACCTCATGCTGTCTCAGCTTGCAACCTTGATATGGAGAAGCTAATCAACGATGAGAACCGATCCGTCGCTACATATGCCATTACCACGCTCTTGAAGGTATGTTGTCCGCATCGAACATGTGTAGATCGATACAAGCTGACATGTTCTCCTGGCAGACCGGCAACGAAGCATCCGTGGATAGACTGATGAAGCAGATTAGCGCCTTCATGTCTGAAATCAGCGACGAATTCAAAGTCATCGTCGTCAATGCTATCCGAGCACTCTGCCTCAAATTCCCTGCGAAGCAAAGCGTTATGCTTACATTCCTGAGCGGCGTCTTGCGAGATGAAGGTGGCTACGACTTCAAGAAGTCAGTCGTGGAAGCTATCTTCGATATGGTCAAGTTCATCAGTGATTCCAAGGAAGCTGGTATGTTGTCGATCTACTTTTGACCTGAACGCGCTTGTAGCTGACATTTCCATTACCTCGCTAGCTCTTGCGCAACTTTGCGAGTTTATCGAAGATTGCGAATTCACCAAGCTCTCGGTCAGGATCCTCCACCTCATCGGAGTCGAGGGACCCAAAGCAGCTCAACCTTCCAAATATATTCGATACATCTACAACCGAGTGGTGCTAGAAAACGCCATCGTTAGAGCTGCGGCTGTCTCGGCTCTTGCCAAATTTGGCGTCAATGTCGGTGACGAAACCGTCAAGAGCAGCATCAGAGTTCTGCTCACTAGGTATGTCTCCTGCAAGTCGAGAAGCTAGCCGTCCAGGGCTGACGAACCCTTCTAGATGCCTTGACGATGTTGACGATGAGGTCAGAGATCGTGCAGCCATGTACCTCCGTATAATGAAGGACGACCCTCTGGCGGATGTGCTCGTCAAAGACGGTATGTATCTTACCTTACTGTGTCTGCCGGTAGACTCACTGACACTTCTCTCTTCAGAGTCAACCTATTCATTGTCCGCTCTGGAGTCTAAGCTCGTCTCGTACATTACCAGCTCAGCTTCGGCCGAGAAGCCCTTCGACATCGTCTCCATTCCTAAAATCAGCAAAGAGCAAGCTCGTCAAGAAGCACAGCGCGCTCGAAGCGAAGCCTCGTCAATCTTGCCATCTGCATCTGCCGGTCCCTCTGCACCTGCTGAGGCTGTTGCAGGGCCTTCGCCGTCTGCCGCAGAGGCACAGTCCCGCTACGCTGAACAACTCAAGGCCGTGCCTGACTTTAAGGACTATGGCGAAGTACTCCGAAGCTCGTCAAAGCCAGTCGAGCTCACAGAAAGCGAGACGGAATACGTTGTCAATTGCGTTAAACATATATTCAAGGAACATATTGTCTTCCAGGTAAGATACCCGCGCACACACTAAATTACGCATTGTAAAATTTCGCTAACCACTGCTTTCCAACAGTTCAACATCAGGAACACTATTGCAGATACTGTGCTGGACAATGTCACTGTCTTGATGACGCCATCAGACGAGAGCAACCTTACCGAGGACTTCATCCTTCCTCTACCAAGCCTTGCAGCGCAGGAGTCTGGCATCGTCTACGTCTCCTTCACTCGCGACTCGCCGGAAGAATACGCCACTGCCTCCTTCACCAACACCCTTCGCTTTGTTAGCAAGGAAGTGGATCCTGAGACTGGAGAACCACAGGAAGACGGCTATGACGACGAATATCAGACTGAAGATATCGAGCTTGGTGCTGGCGACTACATCACGCCGAGCTACGCAACCTTTGCAACAGAATGGGACCGCCTGCGTTCTGGCTCGACCGCCACGGAAACCTTTGCTCTCACGGCTCTGGACAGTTTGAAGGGTGAGCTATCCTTTACGAGATTACGAATGATATTGACAATACTGACGTGCTACTGGTCACAGCCGCATGTGACTCTCTCATCGAGATCTTGAGTATGGAGCCCCTTGGCGGTACCGAGTCACCCGCGTCAACGTCTGTGCATACACTCAATTTGTCGGGCATTGTGTGCGGCGGTGGAGGGAAGGTGCTAGCACGCAGTCGTATGACATATGCATCCGGCCAGGGCGTCACGATGGAGCTCTCAGTCCGTGCCGAGCAGGAAGAGGCGGCGCAACTGGTCATCTCCGCCATTGCATAGGATGTCCATTGTTAGCTACGAGAAGTATTATCTTGTAAGACCGTAGAAGGCTCAAATGCTGTAGTGGGCAACGCAAAAACTGTAGACGTCTTCCAGTTCCGTTAAATTTGTTTGCATTGCGGCAGGACTGCTGCTGAGCAGAGGTCTCTACCGTCTAATATGGAGTACACCTCAGGTGCATCTAACATAACAAAGGTACAAGACAGTCTTTATTAGGAAGTAAGAAGATTCGAGGCGCCCAAATTGGCGAATATTGCGGTAGGTGATGATGTCCGCGAGCCGTCCCAGACCTCTTGAAAGGCGCTGCCACTGCCACTATCGAGAGCGTATTGGCTTGAAGCTGCATCGAGAGACCACCTAACCGGTTTGTTGCCGCCGTTGGAGTGTGCCCAGCTGCGGAGTTCCCCGCCGGCTTCCGTGCCAAAGAGAGGGTTACCTCCTGTCTGCCCGATACCGCTCACCACGTAGTCAATGTCGGAGAATTGGAGGTTTCCCCAAAGTTGTGTTTCGATGAGTGGAATTGATTGCAAGCCATCTGACAGCTTCCACAAGTCGGAGTGGGGTGAAGGTGGCGTGTCCATCCCGGCGGAGATGTACTCGATTACTGACTTGATGAGATCCACGTCCCGGAGCTGGATCAAAAAATCGAATAGCACGTTATCGATAGCAACCATATGTCCGAAGGATGCCGTCGTGAGAGAGCTGGCGTTGATGGCTCCATCAAAAACCAGTGGCGACAAGCTTGGTCCAGTAGAGAACGTCATGCGGCTTTTGCCCTCCTGTAAGGGCAGGTGTTAGTGTGGCTAGGACGTGCCGCAACGAATACGCACCTGTTTGGACATAACAGCAGCCGCAAGAGGTCTTTGCGTATCAAGGAACGGCAGGCGAAGGTTCAGGATGTTGAGAAGGCCATACGTAGGTCTACCGGGGCAGTTGAAGCGAATTTCCGCCTGTCTAGTAGCATCGGGCAAGCCAAATATGTTACCTTCAATTCGATTAAGCTCTGCGAGTTGTTCAGCAGGTAAGCCGGGACTGCACGCTGGCGGGACTGGAAAGCCGCCTCCGGTATCTCGCTGCCGAATGGCAACCGAAAGGGTAGATTGGGACCCGAAAGACCGCGTAATGTCGAAAGGAAAGTAGACTGGCGCTGCCATAACAGCTTGCCGAAACACTGTAAGCTGCTCGTCGTCACTCCCAATTTCTTGGAAAAGACGGGACAAGGCCGTTGTGCGTTGTGCGGAAGCGGCTACAGCGAAGGCACCAACTTGTTCAAGCGCTGTCGATGATGTGTTGTCTAACCGGAAGGCTGTGCTTGGAGTCACGCCGAGTTCACTCAGAACCTTGGGAGCCACAAACACTCGTTGATAAGCAAAATCGACGGAATAGCCGTGCGTAGCGATCTGAAACGTGGGTTGAGCCTGAAAGGAGGGTGAGTCCTGCCATTGCCAGTACGATAGTGACGCTTGGAAGTCGTTTAGAGTCTTCGACCTGAAATCTTCGGAAGTTGCGGCATCCCAAAGCAACACCGCTTGCGCCCACCGACGCCTGGATCTATACTGAGTGGGATCGAGATTCGACGTTTCAATGATACGAGTCTGACTTGCGCAATCTTGCTGCTGATTCGCCCCGGTGAGCTGCGCCAACGAAGCGGCGAGGCGGGCGATATTGACGGGAGGGGCGAAAAGCGTAGAGGCATAGTTTGCGCTGGTAACTAAGCTCTTCGCCAAACGATTGGGACAGCTGTCCGACCCATCTGGACACACGCACGTGCTGTCTGCGTACATACAAGGCCGTCAGCAAAGATCAATCCGCGGTCAATGAGCCCTTACCTAGATCGCAAAAAGGTCCTGCTCGATTACCACGACATTGACAGAAACATTGGCCATCTTTATTGACAGGCGTGCCCTGATTCGAGCAAGAGCGTGTACATTGAGACCCAGCAGAGCTTGAGCGCTTGATCAAGGGAACAGCCGCTCCGATGGCAGCCGCTACGAGTAGTCCAACGAGCAGTATCACAGCCAATCGGACCTTTTTCCTCTTTTGCGGCGGAAGTAGCTGCCACCACGACAGAGGTTTGCTTGCACTTTTACCTGGGTCCTCTTGCTCTTGCGAACCAGAACTGCTGAAGCTGCTCCTATCGTACATGTCCGACGAACTTGCCTTTTCGGTCTGTAGAGACATGATCTCCCGCATTTGCGATGCTGGATAACTCTTTCTCCGCCGAAAATGTCGTTCATCGAATGCGGCTCCAAGATGGGTGTGATAGCCGTCATTTGCCGAATGAACCTCCCTCATGTCGCTTGAAATCCCGTCTGCTTCCTGTATACCGGTGGAGACGCTGCCCATAGGTGTATGAGATTGCCACATATCCGGCAAGCCTACTTCAACCTTCCGGCGAGCCTTCCGCAGCTGATTGCTGTATCTCAGTTCGCTAAGCTCGTCATAGCTTGGGTCCCGACGGTCTTCTACTGGATAGCTAACATAGGGTCTATGGTCGGGCATATTATCCAAAATGTCACCCAATGTACTTGCTCGTCTGGCCAGACTGTTGAACGCTATTGTGCCTTCCTTCGCTGCAATTTCTGCCCGCTTACTTGGCTTATGTAATGTTGGCAACGATGGTGCTCGTGAAGCGACAGTAAAGTGAGCTGAGGATTTGCCAGACCGATGTGAAAGGTATGACTTGGTGCTTTTGTTGCCCCAGTCTGAATTACGACGAGCAGCTTGACCACCCGGTCGCTTGCTGCTGCTCTTATGATGAGCCCTTCGCCTGGAATGAGCATAGTCCAGATCGGCAGGTGGGAGATTGCGGTCGTCTTCGTCCTCCGCCAAGCTCGCAAGAGTCGGTGCCGGCCCAGAGCTATAGCGATGGGAGTGCCGCATACGTGTCGGCGGCCGACTGTTGTATTCTTTATCAACAGTGTATGCGGGATCCTCGGCCAGAACACTTCGCAGGGCATCGGTAGAGCTGGCAGAACGAAGTAGCTCCGAGGATACAAGTGATGCTCTTGCCAAGCGTCGTGACGCCTCCTGCAAGCCAGCGCTCGATGGACGAGCCTCGAAGACATTGCCCCGCCGTACAAGTTCGTGCGTGATTCCTGCGGAGCTAACCATTGAGACTTCGCTATGCGTGCGGGTATGGGTCGTGCTCCTGGTGCCGATGGAAGCGAAGTCTTCATGTTCCAGCGTGCTGATGGCCTTGTTCATGCCGATGGAAGGGCTGCTTGAGAAGACAGTACCCTGACAGTAATACGGTGTCAGCAGTGTGCCTTACTCACCCAGCGTGTATGTAACTCAGACTTACGAAGGTCCCCGAAGACTCCCGTCTTCTCGCATGATAGCCTCGCTCGTCTGTTAGATCGCTTCCTGCACGATGCAGTTGAGGTCGGCCACTTGGACGAGCGGGAGAGGGCATCGTACTCCCCTCAAGTATCGATTGTGGACTTTGCGCTGCTCTTTCGCCCCTCGACACATCTGATGACCCAGCTGGTGAGTATGCGCGGGGAGGATAGCTAGGAGACGCTGGCACGGACGGCAAAGGCGTTGACAGTTCAGCCGCATAAGATCGATGGCGAGCGTACGGCTCTTCGTGAAGTGCAGTAAGAGGTTGCGCTGCTGCATCTGGAGAGTAGTATGGCAGCACTCCCGTAGGTAAAGGATGGCTACCAGAATTGCGAATTGAGGATACTTCACCGTCCCAGTATAACCCGAGGGAACTTGACGACCGCGAATTGGGGTATGTTGGAGTGGGAGGCGGTACTGAGAGCAGTTTGCGAGGCATGACATGACTCAATTCTTGTATGGGTGAATGCCTTTGAGACTGCGTGTGCGGACTATTGCTACCAGTGCCAGCACCACTCGAAATCGATGCTTGATGCGAATGACCGTGTCCAGAAACCGAAGGAGAGCAAAATGTTCCTGACTGAGATGCAGGAGTACGCGGCGGAGGCATAGGAAACGAACTCGTTAAGGCTGCAGACGAGAGAGCTGTAGCTGGAGATCGTAGACCATCATGAGCGCCAGGCTCGCTCCTTCGGGGGACACGGATCGGCGCAACCGTCTTCATAGCTCTTTGACCGGGCTGGCGGACCTCATATGCTGGGAAGGTGCTGCTATCATGAGCTACAGCTTGTGTAATGTCTTCAATACTCTGCTGTCTTGCAAGAGAGTGTGATGCTGCTGTCGACTCGTCTTTATCGAGCAGTGGATCGACAAGGGACGTCGAGGAATCATTTGCGGTAATCGAGGCGTCTACGGAGTTTGCTCCAGACCCAGCGTAGGGTAGTTGTGGGTATGAAAAGTTGGCTCGAACGTACGCCTCGTCAAAAGGGTTGTGTGTGACTGCCATGCTGCTCTGCTCTCGTCTTTTGCTGATATCGGGCTCTTCAAGCTGACCTTTTGCTGTTTGGCTTCATGCATAAACAGATGCGTGTCGAAGTCCGCTTGAGACAGTAGTAATGAGATGTGTGACGAGACTTGCAGTAGAGATGGACCGACTCTCCTTATCTTTCGCTGTTTTGCTGCTATCTGCCCTTCAAGTCAATAATCATCAGTGTTGCATTGCATAGGCAAAGCCAGACCTCGCGAACCACTTCCATCGTCGATACTATGCTCAGCTCATGTTTTCGCACACTCCATATCGTGTATACACTCGAGCTCAGGCCTCTCTTTCCTTTTCACTTGAGTCGGGTCCTCTCCTCCCGCACTCCGGCACGCGCGGAAGGCTTTGCGCCTTTCTTCTTTCTGCCTTGTGCGAAGATTTCACTTCACCCTGTTGACACATCGTTATACTGTCTACTTTGTAGGTTTAAGATGGCATGCCAGGCGTGAGGTAGCCTCTCCGTGCTCAGAGTCGCGGTTTGGTCCGAGCGAAGCCTGCATGAAGAGCTTGGTGGGACTGATGTCCGCCGCCACCAACCTAGTCGCCGTGACTTCGAATGACAGCTTGTATAAATGACATCTCTGGACCGGCATTCATAGCACACATTCCTTGTGTTGTGGCTGCAAAGGGGAGCTGCCTTCTTGGTCTGGCAGAAGCAACACCTCTGTCGCGCACCTTGACATCGCTCGGGTATCAATTCTGGCAAAATGTCAAGTAAGAGATGCTATTATCGCTACTGTACAAAACCTAAAAGCAAGGTCTCGAGCGGTCGTAAGTAGTATACGAGATCTTGTACGCAAAAGGATTCGCGTTAACTTTCTCAGTAAGACCTGGCTCGAAGCTGACTGACTGAAGAGTAGGGATTGCAGCAAACAATGCCAACGAGATGTGTGACTGCTTCTCGAGATCGTCCGCTGAAGCACTTGGACAGAAACTCAGCCCCAGCGGTCCAGTCATCACCGGTTCTTCAGCAGATTCTTCGACTTCATCAGCCTGTAGCATGTCTGTAATGTTACTTGCGCCATCTCCTGCTTGCGGTGGAGAAGAGGAACCAATATCGACGGAGAGCAGCACCGGGACAGATGGGAAGACAGGCAAGGCACCCGGGATAGAAGGCGGCAGCGACGCAGTGGTCAGATCGTTGTGGTTGAGGGAAAGCGTCTGCAGGCCTGGCAATTCTGTAAAGGCACGGATGTAAGCTTCAAAGGGATCAGGCCATTGCCAAGCTGCTGCTCTGGAGAAGGCGAAGAGCTCCAAGTCTTGAAGGTGTGGGAAAGCTCTTATCATCCTCCTTGCATACCGTGCATCAAACAAGACAGGCACGGTGAAGCTCAGACGTGTCAAAGGCAGCTGGCTGAGAGTCTGCCAAGCGTATGTGGCGTCTTGCTCATCTCGAGCAAGATGGTAGCTGACAGCTCTAAGCGCATTGGCTTGCCCAACGTAACGGAGGGACTCGTTCAATCGACCGAGCGGACCGAAAGGATCGAGAACAAATCCTCGAAGAGAGAGGCTGTTCAGAGTGGACCAAATTTGTGGAGGGAAACGCAATTCGTCCCAGCTTTGGCAGGCAGAATTATCTTCCATGCTCAAGCTAAGCTCCCTCAGGTTCGAGAAAACTGAAAGATCAAGGCGACAGCTGCCTACATCGCCGTGCACAAGCAGTTTCTCCAATTTGTCGGCATGCACAGCTGGGATAGTCAAATCGCCCCGTGCTGCGATGGTAAGAGATCCCAAATCTGGGCGACTAAGTGTAGCTCGCATTGTTCTCGGAAACTGGAAAGCCGTCTTCATCTGTACGCAGGCGTTCTGCAAGCCCGACATACCAGTAATTGCGCGCGCAAGCCGGAGATCGAGCGACGCCAGCAGTACTCGGCTCAGAGTGACATGTTGGCTATCTAATCGTAAGTCGAGGCTGCGTGCATGCTGTCTGATGGGATGTGAAGGTAGAGTGAAGCTCTTAACGCCGCGGAGGGAATCGCTGAGCCTATCGAAGGAGATGGAGATGGACGCCTTGCTCCATAGGTGTGGCAGAGCGTGTGCACGCAGAACATGGCAAGTCTCTGAAATTGACTTGATGGTTTGTGGAGGAGTGTAAGCGGACATGTCTGGATTCAGCCAGGTAATTGGGTCTTCATTATCATCGTCGTCGCACGTGAGGCTGGATGCAGCAACAATGCGGCTGAGGAGCTCTTGTGGAAGCTGATGTATAGTGGGCATTGCAGTAGGCTTTTTTGGATAGCAAGGTAGAGAGTTGAGTCGAGCTGCATTGAAGGTGTTGCTGTCCCTGCCTAACTCCCTTGATCCACGCTGTAACGCTGGACGAGCGTCGAGGCACTGCTCCACGGCGCTGAAGCGACCGCAGTCGGCAGTGCCCGGACGCATGCTCGACGACGTGCTGATACCAGTCACATCCTTCAAATCAAGCATTATGTGGGTAGGATAGTGTCGGCTGATAGAGTAGGGTTGCCCAGCAGATGGACTCGTTGAACGTGATCGGGCTGCTCTCTATGCTTCTGGTGACCCTCCAGGCGGGTGTTATGATAGCTCGCAACAAAAATCTGGCAGGTTGCTATGAGGCCTGTTCATCCAGTGCACTCTATGCGTAAAGACTTCAGCTATGATGCACCACTGCACATGGTCCAAGCTTCAAGCTCCCAGAGCAAGCTGAGCGCACTCTATGCGAGACATTTCGGCCTCTGCACGATGTCGTAGAGCTCAGCAGGATCGCTGTCACAGATGGTGCTTACTCTTGTATTCCCTCCTGTACTCGAAAAGACAGTGCGTACCAAAGCCCTCCTTAAAACGACCGACCCCGACTGTACTCTGCACAAACATGGCTACCAGTATAGTGCTTGCTTGCCCGGAGCGACACGCTCGGCTACAAATGTGAGGAACGAGTTTCAGCCATGTCTCAACTCGTGTTTCGCCTCCTCCCTTATCATGTCAACGACCAGAAAGCCGCAAAAAATCCGCGTCGTCAGCTTTGGGAATCAGGCGCAAACTGAAGTTTTGGGCTTGAACAGAAAGAAACGGACGTAAAGCATTTGCGGAGTAACGGACAGTGTCATTCCTGTACAGAAGGGTCTGGAATGTCAACATGAACTTAGAGTGCTCACTAGACTCAAATTAAGGAATTTCAACAATAAAAGCCTTTGAACAATTAGTTTCCTCACGTGCTCTGTCTCCTTCTCCACCAGCTTCAATGCCAAATGGAGCTCAAACCGAAAAGGCTACCGTGCCTCTTAGACAGTGGCTGGACACTTGGGACAACGAAGGAAGAGAGACTAACGTTGAAAAGCCCTTCGATAAGCTGCCGTATGCGTATGGCGTGCTCCCTATCCTTCGCTACCTTACCCCTAAACAGCAGCTGGATACCCGGACAATAAAGGAAGAGAGACTAAGGTCGAGCAGCACATCGGAAAGCTGCCATATGGCGACTGTGATTAATCACATCAAACAAGAGGTTTCAGAAATGCACATGTTCTGTCTTCTCCGCTTCGGGGAGCATCGACACTCACTTTCTTTCTTCTTCTCCCTTTCCTATCTTCTGCAACCGCTTCCTTCAGCTTCCATCCGTTTCCCAACCTGTTCCCCTCACTTACCTCTCTACCATTGTACCCGGATCATATCGATAATTTCCCCAAGGTCAGGGGCGGTCGCTGGCCTCCTTCTCCTAGCAGGCGGTCTTGACTATGTCACAGCTAGCTTTGCCCTGGGTACCAGCGTACTTGTACAGGAGCGCGCTAATCCTATCAAAGCCCCTGGCAAAGTCAGTGGACATGTACACACCATCATGGGAGGGTCCGATTTTGGAACTGGTAAGTTCGCATGTGTATTGAGGGGGAGTTTCTGGACTATCACGGCTGAGACGCCAACTTCCACGTGCTGTCTGTCACCGTTAGACATCACCTACGAGAGCTTGATAGCATCTGAATGCACCAGTACCGGCGTGGTGGAAGACAAAGGGTAGGGTCTACCGACCAAAACAGACCCTGCAGGATTCGAGTGCTAATCTATCCTCGTGCAACTACAGAGCGTACTGGGTGAGGATGCGCAAAGACAGCGATATCCTTCGTCTCTAACGAGTCTCAATGCTCCAGACCCGAATGGTCTACTTCCATCACAAGAACGGCTCTTTCATCGCACCAGATGCTGCTCACCAGGACCTCACAGTCTACTACACCTGGGGTGCCGGCGAAGGACGGGTGTCCTTCCCCAAAGTGAGCATGCTGTTCCTTCGCTCATCGTGTTGCTCATCAGAGTCTCTTACCCATTCTACCCATACAATTCACAGGGCTTCAGGATGATAGCTGGTGCGCCGAACATCTCTACTTATGAAGCACAGTACTTCTAGTCTGATACTGACATAATGCTGTGCCGTACAGGTGACACTCTGGCTAGAACGCATAAGGCGCCGGAGAATGCTAGACAGTATTTGGAGTTCGAGTGTCTAGGTGGAAGTCCTGCAAAGTCCATGTAAGCTTTACGTTGGTCATCCTCGGAGCGCTGGTGAGGCTGATATGTATGCTCTGCAGCGAAGGGTTCCCTAGAATGCCGTGCTCGTACAAGAGCAGGCTCAATGTCTACTTTCCAGTGTTAGTCGCAGCCTCATCATTGTCATGCCTCGTCGGGTCTATACTCATCACACTATTGTCTGCAGATGCGGCAACGGCGAAGCAGACAGTGCAGATCACAAGAGCCACGTGAAATACGCAAAGGGCAACCAGTGCTCCAACCCCGAGTTCCCATATTTTTGCCCAGAACTACATGTGAGGAGATAATATCACATCGTTTCACAGTCTACTGGCAGCAGATTGATCATTGTCTGCAGTACGAACTGTGTTGGGAGAACAGAGAGGTTCCAGAGCTAGGCATCATCTGGGCGGATGCTGCTGATTTTGAACAGCCTTTCGTTTTGTCAAATGGAGGTGAGCATTCACGCACTACGATACAAGATGTCAAAACACTGACTTATGCATGCCTATATATAGATCCAACAGGGTAAGTGATTGAAGACAGCTCAGTGCGATGCATGCGTGTGCTAAAACAAGGAAGTGACGCTGGCAGTTTCGGATTTCACGGCGACTTTGTCTTCGGTATGGTGTTATGCCTTCAGCACATTCCAAAGTGCTCACTCATTGACTCTCATATGCTTCAGGTTGGGATGATGGTCATCTGCAGAAAGTGATTAGTGACTGTAATGGCGGAGAGTGTCCGCATCTCACCCTGGTCCCGTCAGGAGACTGCAAAAAGGAGGGCAATTCACCTAGATCTCGAAGTGAAGGAGAACGTGAGTGTCTTTGAGTTGCGTGTCACAACATCCTTGTCTGATGCCCTTTTCTCCGCTCGAAAGGTGCATGGGTGGGTCGACGCTCTTCCGGGTTGCAACCCTGTGACTAAGACGGAGGAGGAGGCAAAGGCGCAGGTACAGAAAGGATGCACAAACAGCCCACTGGTTCGGGTCCCTTTGAAGAAGACATCACCACGTCGCAGGCAGCTACACAAGTTGCTCGAGCGGACGCCTTCTGATGCGGTAGATATTAAAGATTCTGCCTGACAGTTAGCCTTAAAGTATGACCTATCTTTACACCGCGGTGGACACGGGCATCACGACAGTAGCAGGCCTACGTTATCTTGTCCGGTATAGACGTTGAGACGTATAGTTGTTGAGACTGGTCTTGTGTGTCTGCTTCAGACCTTGCAGCGTCTGAAACAATGAAATGCAAGTCATAGTGTCTCCTAAGAAGGCGGAATCAGACGATGGCCAGTGAGCATGAGCATCCTTGCTGAACATTCATTTTGCTTCGACTTATGCCTCCATGCCACTTCACAGCCAGTCAACGAGGATTGTATTGTGGCTGCGGGCTAGCCGAAGGTCTGAAGGGAAGCCGATAGCCAGAGACTGGATCTGCGTTGGCAAGGTGTTTGCCAATGCGAGCTGAATGTATGGCCCACAAGTTTAAAAGGTAGAACTCAGGCCTGCACAATGCTTCAGATTGTTATGGCACTACTGATAAAGAGCTCAGATCAACGCTCGAAACACCATGGTAAAGGCGATCGCGAGTCTGCGACTGATTATCTTTCTTCTCGCACAATTGAATATCAGTACTAGTCGACAAGCGGCTTGTAATACCCGTTCTAATAGCGTAGTCCTCCGCCACGTACTGCTACAGTACGAGCTACAAGTTGGGTCAGTGCTGCTGCATGCCGGCTAACCCTGGCGCAGTGGCATGAAGGCGACAAAGCGACAGGCAACAAGGCTCGAAGCCATTGAAGCCTCGGAACTCAAGACAAGACAAGACAAGAAATCCACAGAGACCTGAGACAAAGGCGAATGATTAGGCCGTCCCGCAAGTGCTGACTTCGAAAGCTGCTTGAAAGTTGTTTCTGCTCCACCTTGACTTTGTTCTTGTGGCCTTCACTCCTGCACTCCTTCCGGTTTCAGTGTCTAAGTGTCCCTTTCTACCGCTTCTGCTCTGATGTTTCGCACCACTCTCACTATCTACACCCTCATTATTGCCTTACAAATCTATCCTGCTGCCGCTTTCTTTCGGCTAGCTACTTCTGTCCTCGTATCCGAAAGAGGTGTGAGTCGAAGCTCTCGTCAGCACTGTACAATCGTCTTGTACTCAGCTGACTGCGCCGCCCCTGTATATGCAGGATCCTGTCACTTCGCCGTAAGTACGGATTCGCCAGCCACATAGCAGACCTACATCGTTAACCTTCCCACCATGGTCCCAGCGGCAAAGCCAGCCCACATGGTAAGAGGACCGCCTTTACATGCTACAGCTTTACCCTGACTATCATGACTATATGTCAAACCAGCCCATTCCATTTCTGGTGGTTACAACTTCGCCACGACACTTACTTTCGATCAATTGCGCGCGAGCAAGTGCACCTCGTCAGGGGTAGAGGAGGACAAGAGTGCTTACTGGGTAATTCTCTCTGTCATGACGGGTGGACCATCCGGCTGATGCTCGTTCATCTCAGACTCCAATTGTTTATTTCTGGTCAGGCACAGTACAATCTCGAGGCGAGAAGGCCTGCACAGCTGATAGACAGGTCCTCACGCAGGCACAAGAATGGTTCCTTCATTGCTCCAGCCATCAATCGTCAAGAGCAACAAGTAAGTTACAGAGCGCTGCGCTGAATCTATAAACATGCATTAAGTTTTTGTCGACTAGGTCTACTACAAATACAGCGTTGAAGAGGATACTATGGCATTTCCTGAGGTATATCTAGACAGGGTTCCGTGATTGGCATGATCAATGCGTACAGATAGCGCGCTTACGCTTATGCATATCTCTGACAGGGCTTCAGGATGATTGCAGGGCAGCCACTGGCACGCACCTATAAACCGCCTAAAGGCATCGAAGAGTATACGTTCTATGACTGTCTGGACTACAATACTGTAAGGGCTATCAACCTGTCTCGAGATTCTTCCAAGGATGTGCTGACTGTATCCTTCAGAATCCCAAAACGAGTGGGTTTGCGCTTTTGCATGGTGGAAATGAACTGACCTGATAGCAGTCATGAGAAGAGGACTTCCCAAAACAGATGTGAGTCATCAAGTCGAGCTGGAAGCCAACTAGTACCTGGACTGAATATGAACGCAGCTGCCCGTACGGCGTTCGCATAAACGTGTTCTTTCCTCGGTAAGCACGGCTGAAGACAGGTCCACCAACAACTAGGATCTAAGGTGTTTTGGCTGGACAGATGTGGTGATGGTCGACATGAATCGGCAGACAGGAGTCATGTTGTGTACCAGGTTGATGGCAAGTGTCCGCAATCTCACCCTCACCTATACCCACAGCTACACGTAAGCCATTCAAGCAGTCGGCTCGAGAAAATGACGGGACTCACGAAGTTCTGCATACAGTACGAGCTCTATTTCAGCAATCTCGAAGATCCTGCCAACGGAATCACTTGGGCCGATGGCATGATTCCTTCTCAACCTTTCGTTCTTTCTAATGGCGATCCTACAGGGTATGAGCATACGCAAAAGTGCTGCCCAATGGTCAATTAGCTGACTTGACGGAAAATATAGCTACGGAGCCCATGCTGACTTCTTCAATGGTGAGGGACGGCTCTTGCGTGATAAGGCCAGGTCTAACACATACGGTATACAGGGTGGCAAAGCCACATTCTTCAATCCGCTCTAAAGACCTGTACCGGAGCAATGGGTGCCAATCCAGCAGATGGTCGAGCCGAGACTTGCCCTCTCTTCACTATCGTAGATGGCAGACAGTGCAAGAAAGAAGGAGATTCCCCCGATCTGGGTAACAACGAGCGGGTAAGAGATTCCTCCCTGATCTTTGGATCTTCCCTCGGTGACATTTGTCCTGAAGGTTTCAGGGTGGCTGCCAAATCTCCCAGGTTGTGTACCAGTCACAAATACAGACGAGGAAGCACAAGCAGCGCCTAAGGGAGGCTGTGACGAATCATTGCCTGTTCTGGAGTCGTCTGTCGGCCGCACTGATACGGGAAACCCCACCTACTCTGCGACATCAAAGCTGCCGCTCACGCTCAGCAGTGCTGGCCGAGACGTTGCATCGTCAGTCACAAGTAGCATTCTACCCTCTAGTCCACCCGTACAAACCAATAGTCAGCTTCAACCAATATCGCTTTCGCGAAACCCTCCTATGACTGACAAGAAGCACGGGGCGTGCACTGCCAAGACAGTCACTGTCACCATCACGAAAACTTTATCACCCACTGCAAAAGACCAACGCCATGCTCATCGAAGGCATCGCGGTCGACCTGCTTTTCACGCAGCGTAGAAATCTGCATACTTACGGGATCGCCTTGATCACCGCATATACCCACATGATCAACAGCTTCCTTCACTAGCTTGATCTCTTGCAAGGTGTTTGCACTGTGTCTGAGTCTTGTTTGAAACAGGAGTGTTCCACTATTTCTTTCACCGACCTGATGCCCTATTTGCAGTCCAATTGACCCTTCGAAGTTGCCGGGCTCGTTTCCCGCTGTCCCCGGCCAAGCTGGTCTGGAAGGGTCGGCAGGTCCGGCGAAACTCGCGGAGGTGCTCCAGCATGTCGACTTGTTGCAAGGTCGAGGTTGATTCTGGATTGAGGGGTATGGAACCAGAAGGCATACAAATTTTCCCTTTCAAGCGTGCACCATCCCGCTTTTTGGGAAAACGATCGCCGGTGTGCGAGCTGGGACATAAGAATTCGCATTGTCCGAGTGTGGACACAATTCAACGTCCCTTTCCTCAATGCCGCGACCCACACTCGACTTTCAATATGCTTTCTATTTGCCTTGTCATTTCTCTGGTAACGTCGTTGGTCTCGGCCGCGCCAACAGCAACAGCTGCCTTGGGCAATTCGCCTGGTCTACCGCGGTGCTCGGTCGACAACGTCAAGCTTGTGTTGCCAGCCACGGCTGTAGCAGCTGGTGGGGTTATTCCAAGCAATGTCAAGCCGGTTCATGTTCTGCTGGGCCGAGGGGTGCAGGTGAATCGAGGCCGTGGCCGTCAAGTAAAAACACTTGCTTGGCTGATGATTGCCTCTGTTGCAGAACTATACTTGCACCGGAGGGGTATATGCAAGCAACATGGCTGTTGCCGATCTCTTTGATGCCTCTTGCGGTAAGACACAAGCTTGCTTCAAGCATACCCGAAATTCTGGCCCTGGTTTTTATGTCGATTCGACCCGCAGGTGCTGAAACATCTCTAGTCAAGCACCTCCCTCTGCTCGCTTTGGCAGTCGCATATAAGCTTGGGAAGCTGGAAGGCCTGTGTAAAGCCATAATCGGCTCTTTCATGGTCGGTGATCACTATTTCCAGAAGCTCGCCCCGTCAGCAGCTTCAGCAAACCCGGTTCTCGACTTTAGGTAGGCATATACTTTCGGCTTATGGAATAATGAGACTTCTTGTATCCAGCGGAAATACTAGAGAAGAGACACCCGAGCTGTCATGCTGCTCGAGCTGCCCGCGGACGTGTCTGACTACTTGGATTGTCATATTCGCAGAGCCACTCGCAAGGGTGATTACGGTGCTTTCAAGAAGGATTCAAGTGTTTCCGACCCAGTAGATGCTGCCAAGAATGTCGCTTGGCTTCAACTGAGCAAGGTAGAGGGTGATCTTGCATCCTTCGTCTATCGCGTAAACACCGCTGGCGGAATTCCTCCAGCTACCGTAAGCGTACCTTTGATCCACACACAAGTGTAGTCCGCTAAAGAACGTATATTGATGTAGTGTACGCAAGAAGGAAAAGTCGTGACTGTTGACTATGCTACCCTCTACTACCTTTACAAATAGTGGCGGCAGATTGTTTGCCAACCGTGAAGTGAAATACGATCTTTCTGATACCCACATCTTTGGCATGTTGTATCGCGTCTCTGTGTGTAGCCCTGTAGGCATGTCCTGTCTGTGGTGTCAAAATCTTGCACATCATACAAAGTTCTCCTTTGCCACTGCACGCCCCACTGGAATCTCGTGACTTGCACATCCTGTTGACCTTGTGCCAACTGCAATTAATCAATCAGTCGTAATGTCTGAATACTGGGTATCTCAAGGGAAGTTCTACTGCAAGTAGTGAGTTTGAGAACATAAAGCGATTATGCCGAACTTTAAGACGAGTCTAGCTAAAGCGTGGCTTTCTTACGTACTTTTCAGTTGCAAGGTGTACATCGCCGACGACAAACCTGTAAGCCATGGAAGCAACATTCTTATGACGGGACAATGTGACTGACTTCAGCTGCGTACAGTCGCGCTCTCATCATGACTCCGGCTTCCGGCATAAAGGCAATCTCGAGCGTTACATCAGAGACATCTACAAGAAAGGCAACAAGCAAGAGCGCGAGAAGGCAGAAGAGGCTCGTCAAATAGCAGCTATAGACGCAGCAGCTGCTGCTGCAATGGGTATCAGTCCTGAACAGGCCTCCACGTCTGGAGCTGCGCGACCTGCATTCCGAAAGAAAGCTGCATCATCTAGTTCCGGACCCAGCTATACGACAGCTGCTGATTTAGGATTCACAGATCCGGAAGCGGAAAGATCACAGCAGGAGAGAGAGCGCAGGGAGAAAGAGGGAGTAGCTGGGGAATGGAGCTTTGTTGCGCCCGTTGCGGGTCCCTCACGTCTGCGGTCGACATCAGCCGATCAGCCTGATGCAGATGTCCCAGTACCCGAAGAGCCGCCTAAAACAGAACGAGAAGAGCCAGACAACCGAAAGGTTTCGCATGCGTATCTCAAAGAGAAGTCTTTACCGGTGTTAGATGATGACGGCTACGAGAATGTACAGATAAAGGTACGAGCACCGAAGCAAACACCCGCAGTCAAAGATGCACTCGCCAAGGCAAGAGATCAGGTTCGTACACAAGCGCCGGTCTCTGAGGAAGCACGCAAGCACCAAGCTCTGAACGGAAAAATGAAGTTCAAAGCGGTTGAACTGCAAGAATACGAGGAAACCCCGGAAGAGCAAGAAGAACGGTACAAGGCAGCTCTGGACCTTATAGAGCCCAAAGGAGAAGGAGATGACAGCGCTTTGGCACAATCAACTACGGCTTTGGGTGCAGAAGCTCCCATGTTCAAGAAGCGAAAAGCAAAGTCTGGTGACGGGGGTTCGAATAGTAAGCGGCGAGGGTGACATCCTTTTGTGTCAACAACAGGGACTGCTGAGACAAATACTTCTATAAAGTACACTGCGTTTAAATGCTATACTCGTGTTCCGCTATTCCCACACCTTAATGTTTCCACTGCGGTCGGCGCTGACCACACATCTGAAAGGCAGATCAAGTAGAGCCACTGCTGTGATGGCATCTTGATGCGCTTTCAACAGGTTCTGCTGACTTCCGGCGGTCAAATTGTGCCTCTTGATGGTGCTGGATGCACCCTTTGCGGATATACGTGTTTCCGTGTAAACGTCCATGCCTTCCAATTGCTCACGTCCATAAGCAGACTTCTCTTCTCCGTCCTCTGCACCAACTATAACCGAGGATTTTTCCACGTTCGCTAGATCCCAGAACAGAAGCCTTTTGTCTTCCCCTGCAGATATAATCCAGCCCTGCTCGGCACCTTTACGTCTGGCGACTGGTGAAGGGCTCTCTCCTCCAACTTCCACCAGCGGTGGTAGACTGGAGATAGCGCTACCGGTCGGCATGGCGCTGCCATAGTCTATTCCATTGAGAATGACCTTGACAGCAGGTCGATTAGATTTGTGCTGAGATCCGTGGAGCGCTGCAGCCGGATTATCTTCTTGTTCGGCATTACCATCCTTTTGATGCTCGCCGGAAGTTATACTTGTTGCCGACAGTAGCTGTTCGATGGCTTGTGCAGCGGAGCCACTGACGGGAGAGGGCCCCAGAGCTGCACCTCGACTGTTGTGCGTAGCAGCTGAGGACGCACGTCGCCGCCGCAACGCACGCAGTTGATCTCGGGTGCTGATATCATGCACAAAGAGGAATCGCTCGACGCGTTGTGCTGTGCCGACGTCCCATGTTTCGAAGCCTTCGCTGCCGTCGATTGTCACGATTACCCATCTCCCTTTGCCTTTGGTAGCATGGATAGTACATGACTGCACAGAGCCAGTCCTTTCGCTTCCTACTTTCCATGTACGTAGAAGAAGTCCGAATCGAAGGTCCCACAGCGTGAGGTAGCCTGACAAAGTCCCTGTCAACAGCCAAGAATGCTTTCTGTCGAGACACATGCATGAGATAGGACCCAAGTGCGTGGGCTGTTGATAAGAAGTGACTATGCGCAAGGTCCTGACGTCGAGAATCACAATCTTCGACTGCACGGTACCGTAGACGAGCTTAGATGCCGCATCTTCGGGAGGGTCAGCTGTTGCTGAGAAGCACAGATTTAGACTTCTAGATGCTCACCAGTGTCATAATGTAGCATGGCAGTAGCGTAGTCACCATTCGAGTCCACAAGATGTTGTCTAATGGTTGCAGGCTTGCCATATCGCGGCATCTGCCCAGGTTGTTGATAGACGTCTATTCTGCTGACCCAGATCGAGCCATTCGTTGAAGAGGATGCCACGCAGTGACTGTTTTCCAAGGCAGTTACAGATGTGATGCGTCCTCCCTGGGCGATTGTCTGTCGAGACCGACTAGTGACGTTTTTTTCGAGACGAGTGGTATCCCACACCTTCACATTACCATCGGCTGACCCTGTCACAAAGAAGAGATGGTCGGGCGCGACTGCTATGCCAGTCACGGCTTCCGTATGCTCCGCAAGGTTTCCTATCAATGTGCCTTCAGGGTACTTGTGCGTTCTTTCTCGAGCGCCTGGCCTGAGGAGGCGCTTCCTGCTGATTTTATCGGGCACGAATGGCCCAAACTCAGGCATAGGCTCCCTGTAGGAGTCGAGGTACGCTCTGTCAAGCATTTGCTTCACTGCTGGATCGTTGCCTTCGTACGTGCTGTGGAAGCGTCCTCCAGCACTTTTATCGTAGATTTTCATGGCTGGCATCGAGAAGCCTGATATGCTTGCCGCCTCAGGAGGAGCTTCACTTGTCAGGTGACCGACAGCAACCGTAGTATCTGCTCCAACAGCAGCTGAGGCTTTTGAAAGCTCGACACCGTGCATATTGACCCTACTTCGTTGCCTTGTAAGAGATGAAGGGCCCGCTAAAGCGCTGCTGAGAAGGCTCGGAGCGTTAGACTGGGTATCCATGTCGCCATCCTTTGACAAAGTATGGTCTGAAGCAGCAGCAGAACCCGGCGAGCCCGGTACAGCCCTGTTTGTGGGGTTGTTTTGTCGGGGAGAGGAGGCACCTTGCAAGTTGTTAACAGAGGTCGATGATGTGTTCGTCATGACCAGCCTTCTCCTCAGCGCGTCTGCGGTACTGCTCCCGCTCACAGACCTTGTTGCTCCTATGCGTGGAGTATGATCTAAGGACGGACCGGGCGTGTTATCTGCAAAGGGTGACAAGCGCGTACGACCATTACCCAGAGAAGCTCGGGAGGGAATTCGTGCACCGAGATTATCTGTTGTTGAGAATATGATGTTTTGTGGTACTATGCCTAGGTTGGCGAGCATGATCTCGTCGGCAAATGAGAGCTCTTCAGAATTTGCTTCATTCAGTGACATGGTAGATGCGCTGTCAATGTACAAATTAGCCGGAGATCTATGCAGGCGACAGCGGGACTTACTTTTTGCGGGTAATCGCAGCTTGACGTATATGACTTCGTAAAGCTAGCAGCTTGTAGCTGTCGGATTCCGTCATGCCAAGTGTGTTCATTCGCTGCATTTCCGCCTTGTCGCTACACAGGGGGGTCAGTGTCTATACAGTGTTAGTAAGTTAACCGCAATCTCCTCGCTTACTCATTGGCAAGAATCGGCGGCCGCATCGATGCCTCGATGGCCTTCAATAGCTGAACGCCGCTCAGAGTGACATCTGTCTGCCACATTGAGCTTCCAGGCGAGCGGCTTGCCCAAGAAACAGCGGCTTCGTACACTTGCCGAGACAGCTGCGCGCGGCAATGTCAGCAGGAGATCCGTTGCATGTACCAACATCGAGCTCACAGGCGCAGGTAAAGCGGACAGAACGTCCAACTCCTCTATAACGCTGATGTCTGTCAGAAGCAGTTTGCGAAGGCCTGGATATAGACAACACCATCTTTCTGTCTCGCTGAGCTGCTTTGCAGCTGCCGTCACAAGGCTTGCCGCTCCTGAGAATAGGGTGCACCCGGTCGTTTTAGACGATATATCACGGCGCATGCTCATAGAGACGTACCTGATCTGATCCATATATTCGGATGGTAAAGCAAGGGAAGCACAGCAAGCAGGGCTTCCCACAGTCGCTTTTTCTGATGTATACCCAAGCTTGTGAGCGTGGAAAGAGAACTTAGTTCGCGAGAAGTGACTTGTTCTTCAGTGTCTAGATGTCGGCATGCGTTAACGTATTTCCACTCGACGTTGTTCAATTTTAGACTTACCTGCAAGCGCTCCAGCTAAAAGGGGCAACACGTATTCGTCGACACTCTTGACGCTGATACACGTCGAAACTCCGACCATTGAACCGAAGAATTCCGCGCGCAGCCTCCAGTCACGGTCGTTCAGATGCGTAGTCATCAAACCTAGCACATCAGCCGTGCGTGCTCTTCCAAGGAAGGCGCATAATGGCGTGATATTGAGGACAAGGGACCTCCGAACAGATGATGATGGGTCAATTAGGAGGATATTCATCAAATCTTGAATCTGTCCTTGCAGGTCCAGAAGGGAGGCATCATAGCTCATCTATGTAGCAGCATTAGCTACACGACTTGAAGTTGTGCATGCGATATTCTCACCTCGTATGGTGCTCCATCAAAATCATGCGCACGAGTTAGCTTGAAAGTGCCTTCGGCTTTCATAGCTTGAGTCATGTCTAGGTACCATTGTCCCGCTTCTGCCAAAGAAGGCAGACTTTGCGCCAGGACACACCGTACCGACTCATCCGGATCATTTGCGAACGAGACGACGTTGGGTAGTATGTATTGAGGAAAAATCGCGGCATCTGACGGAGTAATCGTTTCGATTGCGATGAGCTAGTGTATGTGTCGCAAGAATCAGTGAAGCAATGCGGCGACGAAGGTATCATGTGACTACAGCTACTTACTGTCTGAGTAAGCGTGCGCAAGGCTGCTGCACGCACACACGCAGCATCGTTCTGCAGAAGCGAGACTACAAACGGCAACATCCGGTCAAGTTTCGTCTCGTCTGTCAGATACTTGCTTATAGCGAGTAGAATGTCGAAAGCGCGCAGGATAGAGCTTGCGTGTGCGCAACTGCGGATATTGGCGCAGACGAGGGAGAGGATTATAATCGCAGATCCGTCTATCGTCAGGAGTAGCATCGACGGAGATCAGTTCAAGAATATCATAGCTAGGACGGTATGGAAGTTAGCGCACCTATTGAAGGAGCCTTGCTCTGCTTATCGATGAGATTGGCCTCACTAGATGGTATTGAGAGCCGGACCGGAAAGATGCACTGCAAAGCGACATCAAGGTTAGTGACTATCGTGTACATCATCTTCAAAGGTGCCCACCTCGCTGTAGGGCATGGAGACATGTGGTTGCTCATCTAGACTTGATTGTTGCATTCTTTGTGAGTCCAGGCGGCGCTCTATCTGTTCGAAGTCCGCCCATATTCTGCCAATGATCTCGTCTGCATTGGTAGGCAAAGGGAGCTCGCTGTCTGTATCCGGCATTGAAGCCGTAATCATCGTGTTGTTGGCATTTGTACCGAGCTGCGGTGTGGATGTACCACTGACACTTGCCGCGGACCTTGATAATGTAGCTTGTGCAGGGTTGACAGCGCTTATTTCGTTGGTCGAGGCTATGAGATCGTGAAAGTAGTCGTAAAATGAGGCAGGAAAGGCTTGGTCGTAGGCATCGGCGTAGTATTGCTCGCAAGTCAAGCGTGAGGCAGGGTCGAGTGAGGTCATGCTCTTGATGAGATTCTGCGAAGGACAGGCGTGTGCACTCAGATTATGCTGTCGGCAGTCACGTGCAATAGGCGGGACTTACCCGAATATCGTCGTCTTCGATTTGTGCGAGGTAGGCATCCAGGGAGTATTCGCCATTACGATACTGCAGCAGTTGTGCCAATGTAAAGGGCGGCGTTCCCTCCATGAACAGCTCTGCAATGACGCAGCCGAGACTGAAAACATCCATCGGTTCCGTAACCTTGCCTAACGATCTCCCTACTTCGAGAGTGGCCTTCTTTCGGCTAATGTCACTATCTTGACCATAGAATCGTTCAGGTGCAAGGTAGCAAGTCCTTCTTCCTGAAGTATCGAAAAAGTACGAGAAGTCTGAAGGGTCGTCTTCTGGGATGTATGTAGGCTTGAATGCGCTCGAGAAATCCGTCAAGAATACCCAGTTCCAAGAAGTGACGAGGATATTTTCACTCTTGATGTCTCCATGTGATACCTTGCGAGCATGCACATCCTTCAAAGCTGTCAAGAGCTGGAAAGCTATCCACTTCTTTTCGATTAGCGCAAGGAAAGGTCGAGTGCTGTAAGTTCAATGGAAGAATAACGGTCAACCCTTTAGAGACTGCTTAGCGGTAGAGTGAGAGTTTTTAAGTCACCTAATACGGTCGTATAGATTACTTGCTAACCATTGTCTGATGAGATATCCGGCGCGTTCAGTAGCAAGCGCCTGACTATAGGGAAGGACATTTGGACAGTCGGCGAGTGCAGCTCGTTCAGCTAAAGATGAGCAGGCAAGCCACTCAGCATTTTCATTGACCCATGAGCGTAGGCAATTAGTTACGCACCAGCTATGCGTTTCGACGTAGGCCTCAAGTCCATATGCGAGTCCAGCTTGACAAAGACCTTAATGACGAGGGCGCCAGAGCGATGACGGGCCTTTATGGACTTGAGAAAGCGGGACGATCCCATGCTGTAGTGTCATAATAGATGTTCTATCAGCCAATACTGCTGCTGCTGCTGGTGCGTCGACCATTGCTCCTCGCCAGCGATACTTCGCGCCCGATTGCTTTTCTCCAAACTCATGCAAGTCACACCGCTGTGATGTCGTAGCCTCACCTCTTCTCGTACTGTATCTCACTGCCCAGCTCACCGAGGTAGCTGACTGGCAGCACCATGCCGGCTGGGCGCATACTGCTCTGGGCGGCTCCCATGGCGGCCTCGTCCGCATGCCAGCGGTGTGTGTCGAGTCCGCTTGAGCTTCGTGCGAATAGCAATTGTTGGAAGCAGTGGTGCAAAGGCAAGGATGGGAGGAGGTGGTCCTGAGGCAGGAAGCAGCTCTACTCCATCACGTCACTGAACGAGTACGTATACAATCAAATGGGTGCATTACGGCAATCCTCTACATAGCTCAAGCGATTCATACTTGACAACGGCGGCGGGCAAGAAAGAATGCTGGCACTATCATCCCAATCTACTCGTCGTGCTCTGCGGTTGCTAGGTGGCCTTCCTTCGAGCTGTGAAAGGAGAACGGGTCAGACTGGATAAGCGAGCGGTCGTAATATAAGAGTGTCGCGTACTTGTACCACTCGTTCTTCTTGACTGCCCATGAGATTGTGCCGTATCCTGGAGAGAAGGATCAAGTCAGCTTTCATGGCAAGCAAGAAGCAACGAAGCGTAAGGGCGTTCAACTCACCGACAACGAACGGCAAAAGGAAGTAAGGAACTTGAGACACGATTCTTGAGAAGCCTTGGAAGAGTGAGTGCTTGAAGGCTCCTTGTAGCGGATTTTGTCGGAAGTGAGAGAGGGCTGTAGCAAGCAACACGGTGAGGTACAGCGAGAAGTTCAGCGATTGTGGAGCAAGTCTCGTAACTAGTCTTCCTATCACGCACTGTATTGTGTGATTCCCTTTTGCGTGGGACCGCCTGATTGCACACAAGAAAGCAGTCTCGATTAGCCCGACCTCTTTCAGAGCAATTGAATTCTGATGGCTGCAACTTACCTGCAGCACCCCACCAGCCTGTGTATCGGTGTCCACTGGGCACTATGTTGAGTTAACGTAGTATATCGTCAGCTTGCCCTCCTTCCTGCCGCTTCTGTAATCGCTGCTCCACCCACTGTGTCCGCCCATAACTTGTGTTGAAGGTCTCATCGTGGGTTATTGAAGGTCTGGCAGGGAACCAGCGTGTTAGCGCATTGACTTTGATAGCCTTTTCGCACTATCGGTGATGCTCACTATCTGTGCTGTCCTTGGAAGAAGCTCGAGTACTTGATCCAGTTCAAAGCTGTGAGATCTTGCCTGTCCGCCTTTTGCTGCAGCACCGATTGGATGGTTTCAGAAGCCTGCAACGGGGCGAAGGAGGACGATGAAGAACAGCAACAACAGCAGCGACAATCTCAGGCTGATCTCGAAGACTACCTCTTGCTTGTGTAAATGGACTTTAGCTACCTTTCCTCCGAATTCGAGGGAGCTTGATCTGACAGGTACCGCCTTGTGTTATTATTGTAGCTTATCGGACTCGGCTCTCCCGACAGGTGGTTTCGTAGCTTCATCGGGTCTCGAGTCTTTCTATCAGCATGGCTTCATCTCATCATCTTCAGCTGTGGCCAGTGCCAATTCCCGCTCTTTCAGCTTGCTTTTATTCCTGGAAGAATCACTATCTTCCTATGCCCACCTGAATCTACCATTCTTCGATGCGGCACATGATGTAGTATGGGTACTGCGAGACAATTCAATCACCACAAGTACAGACGTCGATGAAGCAGTAAAGGCAATCACGAAGCTGGATGCAGATCTCGAAGCGATGCTCCTTAATCACGTGGCTCGTCGCGCAAGCAAAGCGCAAGGTATAGCTTTACTAGCTCTATACGGCCGTGCATTCGCAGAAACTGCAAACGAAGCTCAAGCGGAGCCTACACAAGCTCGTCTGGATGCTCTCATGGAGAAGCTGAAGCTTGCAAGTCGAGGTAGAAACGCAACAATGTATGGTCACCTACCCATTTGCTTTCCTGTCTTATGCGCAGCGCTAGGTCTATCATTAGGTAGCTTGAGATCTTTAAACAGCGCAAGTATGTATGCTGACCTCCTGCGTGCTTCTCAAGCCCGCTCTCGACATCTGCATCTCTTCCTGCAAGCTCGAGCTGTTCTCTCGTCAGCTGTCCGGTTGAATCTGGCAGGGCCATACGCAGCTCAGCGTCTCTTGCTCGTCGATATCCGCCAGGTCGTCAACAAAGTCCTCCGAGAGGAAGAAGGCCGCTGTTCTCGTCGCAATAGTAGGCGTTGTGGACAGAGTGTAGCTGAGGCAGGTCTAGACGACGAAGATGGACCGGCTACCACTTGGCCTTTAGGAGAGATACTGGCTGCACGACATGATCAGCTACATTCCCGAATATTCAACTCTTGATGCTGCCGTAGTCAGAGAGACAGGCAAGAAGCTTTAGAAATTCAAGCTCGAGCAGTACGGCGTGCATAGTCCAAAGCAGATTGGCCCAAACATCAAGACTCTCCGGTCACTGTGGGTCTTGCCTAGGACAGACAAGCACAGGAGGTTTGGCCGAGTGATTGTATTTGATCACATTGCAACAGATGCAAAAAGACGAAGTTCGGACCTCCTCGTACACATCGATGATATGCGAAGGAGAATCCAGCGCACTCTTTTGAGTTGCAGCGTGTCAACAAACTTCACACGCTACAGACAAGTTGGAGAAGGGGTATTACAATAGACGACAAATGGTTTTAATGTAGTGTAAACTGCTACTTGACTTCGACAGGTCGAGGTGTCTGTCCCTGTCCTACACCACCGTCTCTTCTTGAATCATTGTTGCTGTTGTTGTTATCTCGTCGTGGGCCTCGGTCGTTGCCTCCCTTCTTTTGCCCTTGTTGACCTCCTTGCGATCCTTGAACGTCACCTGATTGCGCTGGTGCGGGTAGAATGTATTGTGCTCTTTCGAGTAGCTGTCTTGAGCGATCGGAGATAGTTTGATGGATTGAAGCGCTGTACGGGGAGAGAATGATATAAAGATCAGCACGAAGTCGCGGACAACTTCTGTTTGTTTGGCGAATGTGACAGCTTACACAGGGACATTCATCGTAACGATGTTCTTTTGTAGATCGATCTTGGCGTCTAGACGAGCATCTCGGACGAGCTCCACAATCCAGCGTTCTCCCTCGACTGGCGAGAGGCCGAGACGTGATGATAGGTCGCTATAGGTAGAGATGGGATAATTGTCAGCATCATGCTCGTATTGGCTGCTAATGCTATTAAGGGAAATAGAGGTAAACTTACGCAATGTCGATCTTGTGATGTATTCTACAGTACACTTCGGACATGAAGTGTCTCGCTCTGTCTGTGAACTCGGCCTTGACGGCATCGAGGAAGAAGTCCTTCTTGAGAACCTCTTCATTCGCCATCTTTAAGCAAGAGGTAGCTCCTTCGAAGTCGACGCTTCCAAGTAATAATCTGAAGAACTCGGTGATAGCATCTGAGTATTGATATTTCTCTTGTTCGACTACACGTAGGATTTGGAATAGCTTGCCGGACAGCATTGCTTTGCGACCTTGAGCTGGTTGACCGAATGAAGAAGAAAGCTTGAGTGGACCGGTGTGAGAGACAACTGCTGCTGCTACCAGGTAGCGCAGTAGCCAAGGGCACGAAGACTGGATGGTGTCGAGATAGTACGAGCGACGCTTGTCACCTGCTTCAGGTGTTGATTCTGTCCATGTATCTACCAAGGTTTGAATGCCTTTGGGATGACGGAAGTAGACAAAGAGAGACCAGTGCAACCATGCAGTTCGCTGTTGAAGCTGTACAGCAGGAGCTCTCGAGTGCCTGTGAGCTTCGATATCATCCTTCAATAACTTCAATTCATCAAAAGCAGCATCGTATGTCTTCTCTTCTCCATCTTCAGGCTCTTCGAGAATGTTGGAAACGAGCTTTCCCCAGTATGCAGACAAGGTGAGTGAAGGGTCAATCGAGAGAATGCGGAATGAGTTCAGGTAGTCGGAAGCTGCGGCATAGTCGCCGAGGGAGTAGGCGAATTGACCGTATTCGTAGAGATGGTTGATTTGTGCGACGTCGAGCTGTGTGAATGTTGGGACTGTGTCAGTAGGCTGCCTTCAATATCACTCTGCCCTATTGAACGAATTTTGGACGGAGGCGAGTGCGCGCGCACTCAATAAGGCAGAGACAGAGTAGAGACTTACATGGTACTTTTCACGAAGGGTAGTAAGATTGCGTTCCTTGTCCTGACCAAGTGAAGCAGCTACTTCAGGATTGCTGATGATTTCAATTACCGTATCCGCCTTGTTCTTGAGTTCCTCTCTGCGCTGGACGAGCTTGTCTGCCTTTGCTTGGATTTCTGGCGAGAGAGAGTCGCTTGAATCTCCAGCAATCTCCTTGCGCACACTCTCGAGGTAGTGCACCATGTTCGTAGGCTGCAGCAGCTCATACTTTGCTTGGAGTACCTCGTCTTTGGGATAGACTGCATGCTCTTCCAGGAAATTGAGGACGGGCAATGCAAGGTGTCTGTCGATGTGCGGCAGGATGCGCGACGAGATCTCGAGGTTGCTCTGCATCGCGGTGGATGATGCTGATGGCCCGTCACTGCCGTTGACTGCTGCCATGTTGGTGTGTAGAGTGGGATGTGGTTGGAAGTCAGCAGATATCCTGTTTCGCATGCACTTTTGTTCCTACAGCTTGCATGAAAGCGCGATCGCCTTTCACCGCACCAGGAAGACGTGAAGTGGAAGCATGGCTTTGACACCAGCAGCAGCGTCACAAGCATAGACATCGAGGCGAAGAAGAACAAGACTGTGGACTTCTCCTCCGTCTATCGTACCCTTCCCCCGTCATGGCCAGCAACCTGTACGCGGTCCCGCTGTCCAAACGGCCTCCACCTGGACCACTCGACTACATCCATGCTGTCGTATTCAACACCTTTTTTGGACTGTCCATGCTGGCATTGCATGTCCTTCAGCTAGTCAATCTGATCTTCCACGCTCACCCAGCTACTCTGTCATTATATAACAGATGCGTCAACTGGCACAAGGATGTAGGCAATCATTGCCACTGTCATAGCAAGTCCGCATTTAGCTGACATCTCATCAACGCCCTCCTCTATCACAGCTATACGCAAGGATACTAGTCCTCATAACCTCAATATGGGCTCCTACCGTGCTCAGAATCACTGTCGACCCTGATGACGAATCTCTCAACTTGCGTAAGATCGTACACCGTGATGAGAATGGTTTTGTCACTGGCATCGACTTGCCTGACAGGATGGTCCTTATGGCGAATCATCAGGTAGATTTATTCTCCATATCCACTACACTTGCTCTTGCTAACTTCCTTGCCTTCCTTGAGGTATACTGCGACTGGTCCTACATCTGGTGCGCATGTCATGCGCTCTTTATCAGCGTACAGACACTCACGTGGCCGATATTTGCATAACCTTCTCCCCTAATGCTATGTACAGGTCACTTCTATACTTCGCTCAGCTACATTCAAGCATAATCATCGTCCTCAAAGCATCTCTAAAATGGGTTCCGGTAGTCGGTCCAGCAATGCAAATGTTCCGTTTCATCTTCATGCAACGGAATTGGAATGCCGATAAAGTAAATCTTGGGAGAGTACTTTCCAAGTTCGGTGAACATGCTGGTCGCTCGTTTGATCCATTCGTGTTGCTATTCTGTGAGTTCTATGCGCCATCACCTACTACAAATGCGAAGAACTGACTCTCGTTCGTCAATACTGCAGTCCCGGAAGGTACGCTCGTCTCACCTCAAACTCGACCCGTATCAGCCAAATACGCAAGCAAGCTAGGCATCAAAGACGGTGTGTACACACTACTACCACGCTCTACTGGCCTTCTATTCTGCCTTCGTTCACTTGCGCCTCGCATCAACACATTGCAGCTACTAGACGTAACAATCGCATACCCTGGCATCCCACGAGACGGCTACGGACAAGACTACTACACCCTGCAGTCGATTTACGGGAGAGGTATTCCACCACCGGTGATACACATGCATTTACGCAGTAATAGCGTAAAGCACGATATACCAATTGGACGTGATTCACTCACGTCGTCACATACAACAGGAGCAGAAGCGACGGAAGAAGAAAAGAAAGAATTTGAGAAATGGTTGTTGGAGAGATATAGAATTAAGGATCAACAGATGGAATTGTTCCATTCAAACGGTAAACTTGCCGAAGGTGAATACATCGATATACCTGTTAGACTGAGAAACGCAAAAGAACTACTGGGATTGCTGGGCAGTATCATACTTGGTGCCTGGATCGGAAAATTGACGATAGTCTTCCTATGGGGACTGGTGGTGAGGTGAATGATGGACACTCTCTTCGTGACCACTGAGACGTGTACGATTAGTAGTAATTGCGCGCTTGCAATGATTAGGCTACCGCGTAAGCAACTTTTAACCGTGTAAGGTTTCTCCAAATAGATACCTACATACCCGTTTACATAGCTGGTGCTTGGTGTAAACAAGCTTGTCCTGCCTTCGGGAGCTACGAAGACTTTGGTTGAGCATGTCTCTCCAAGTTTATGGAATAAAGCGTGGGCACCGTACCATGGTGGCGCTGTGCCGATAGCCGACCCGAGAATAGTCACATGTGTTGCAAAGCACAAAATCGAGCTTGCGGTCTTTCTCCTGACTATTCTAACGTAACGTGATTCTATCTGTGATAAGGATTCAGTATGCCCAGCTTTGATATCTCTCATACGCTGGTCGAAGCCATACCCTCGAGTTCCGTCTTCCATCGACACCTTGTACACGAGCCGGTTCTAGTTGATCATGCGAAGGGACAATATCTCTACCTGAAAGATGGCAAGTGTCGAGCTTGCAAGCAGTATGATATCCGACGAGCAGCTCTGATAGTAGTATCATCCCATCAGGTCGAAAGATCTTGGACGCTTGCGGTGGGGCTGCAGTTTGCAGTATCGGGCACTCAGACCCGCGTATCGTAAAGGCCTTATCGGAGCAATTGTCAACCCTGTCTTACATTCATTCAGGCGCTTTCGCTAACGAGGCAAGTGAATTTGCATAACAGTGTCTTCATGGCACGGGGACTGATTTGTTGATTTGCACTACAGGCGGCCGAAGAACTTGCTCATAAGCTATGCAAGTCGGCAGGCATGGAGCGAGCGGTATTCTACAGTGGAGGTACCGAAGCTATAGACTGCTCGCTGAAGCTAGCCAGACAATACCATATTGAAAGAGGCCAGCCTCAGCGAGTCAATTACATAGGCCGTCTGCGAAGCTATCATGGCAACTCGCTCTCCTCACTGGCATTGGGTCACCATCCGACCAGGCGTGGCCCATATGAAGATATATTACCGAAGAACTTCCATCATGTCAGTCCTGCTTATGCTTACCGCTATCAGCGAGCAGACGAAAGCACGGAAGACTACGTCACAAGATTGGCGAATGAGCTGGAAAGCAAGATACTTGACCTTGGTCCAGATACCGTTGCAGCCTTTTATGCAGAGCCTGGTGAGGAAGTAGAAAAGTCGAAAAAAAGGATAGTAGCTAATACTCGCCATATTCTTCAGTCGTAGGAGCCACGACTGGATGCGTCCCAGCCCCTCCCGGCTATCTCGCTGCGATGAAAGCAGTATGTCACAAGTATGGCGCGCTCTTTTGCTTGGATGAGATAATGTCCGGCAGTGCGTACACTTGGGTACTCATTTTGTTTGGTTTCCTCAGCTAACTCGAGCTGCTCCAGTCGGCAGAACGGGCAAAATGCACGCTTGGCAATGGGATGAAGGTGCTCAGCCAGATCTGCAGATCGTTGGCAAAGGCTTGGGCGGCGGCTATGCCCCAATATCGTCAGTGATGCTCTCCAATCGCGTGGTAGAAGCATTTCAAAGAGGCTCAGGGGCCTTCAACAATGGTAAATTCTCAGCCCAAGACTTGCCTTCGCACATCTGATTGGATGGATTGGCGCAGGTCATACGTATCAGAGCCACGTCATAGGCTGCAAGGCAGCGCTCGAGATTCTCAAGGTATTCGAAACCGACAATCTGATTGCTCGTTGTCAGAATAGCGGCGTCTCGCTTGAGAAGCTACTAAAGGAGAAGTTGCTGCCTCATCCAAACGTAGGAGATATCCGGTAGGCCTAATCCCCAGCAGTTTAGGTCAATCTCGGACTAAGGAGCTCCATCGACAGCGGTCGCGGCCTATTTTGGGGTATCGAATTGGTCGCAGACAAAGCTAGCAAGACCTGTCTACCAATCGACTTCCCTGCAGCGGACCTCTTGACGGCAGAATGTCTTAAAAGTGGGCTATCGATATATCCAGGGGCTAAAGGCACTGTATGTCACCAGACGCAGCACCCGCGGGTGTAATGCTGATTCACACCGTAACAGGTTGATGGCATCCGAGGCGACCACGTATTAGTCGCGCCATCGTACACAGTCTCTGAAGACGAGCTGGTGTTTGTAGTTGACACAGTGCTCAAAGCTCTAGAGACGGTGATGAAGAGCACTTAGATTGGTCTAGATAGGTCACGATCATGTAGATGGTAAGTAATCTCCTTGGAACCTGTGCCCGTTGCTAGTGTTCGTAGTATGTAATTTTGGCGGGTAAGCACCGGCGAATCCTAGTTCATACAGCTCAAGCTACACCTGGCTTCAAGCTCAGCTTGCCGTCTGCGATAGCAGCGACCTCCTTCGTTACTTGCAGGATAACTTCCCTGTTCCGAGGGTCTCGTGACATCGCTGCCTTGAAATGCTTGAGCAGTTCTTTTGTAGTTGGCGAGTGATCGCGTATGAACGCAATGATTTCGTCTCTAGCAATGAGAGCTGAATCGTCACCTGGTGCAACTCTGGCTGGGGCAGGCCCGGGCGATGGCGAACCTGGTTTTCTTCTCTTGGTGCTGCCTGCTGCTCCTGTCGTCCCTCTTTCAGTATCGGTTGCTGAACTGCCCTCGTCGGCCTTGCGCTTCGTTGCGGATGCAGGTGGTGTAGGAGATGCAGCTCGAGAGCCCGGTCTGCTTGCGGTAGGGCTTGTAGCGCGCTTGGTGAGCTGCGGAGGACTGGCACCAGGTGAAGCTGCCCGGGATCCAGGAGGACCAGCTGACCCAGAGCGGGAAGGTCCTGCTGAAGGCCCTCCGGGATACTTTGGACCGCTACTGAGAGAAGCATTGCGCGACATTGGTGGAGGCTGAGTAGCTGAGAACTTGCCGTTGACTGCGGCGCCATCGCGCTGCTGTTTTCGTTTGCCTTCGTCTTCGGAGTCTGTATCGTCGTTGTCATCAGAAGCATAAGGATTTTTGAGGTCATCGTCATCATCATCGTCATCATCGTCAAGATCATCCTCATCTTCATCTGTGCGGCCTCGACGACCACGCTTCTTCAGGAGTTTCTGCATCCTTCTGCCCGTCTTCGTCAATTGTGCCTTCAGGTCGTGGTCATCGACCTCATCTTCATCGGGACCCGCGCCGAAAGCGTTGATCTCCCGCATTTCTCTCTTGATTCTCTCCTCGAGCTCTCTGTTTTCTTCTGCATCGAGAGCATCATCACCGACCTGGCCTATACCTTCTTCATCGTCCTGGAAATCTTCTTCAAATTCGAACTCTTCCCTCTCGTCCTGAAGAGGCGAATGTGTTAGTTGCCACAATGTAACACAGCTGGTAAGATTTCCTTACATCGTCGCGACGGCGAGGCCGAACAGCTGCTTTCCCAGCTCGTCTGCCTGACGGACCGGCTGCTTCCTCGTCGACATCACCATCTCCACTCCTCCTGCTTCCATAAACGGTTCTCAGGCGGCTAGGTGGCACTTGGGATGTCTCGGGGCCGCGCGCTTGTGCTAGACGATCACGATATCCGCCTGTCTGCCTTGCTATGCCCGAGGACAAAGTAGAATCAGGTCCGCGTGCACCTCTTGTCCCATCAGATGTACTTGCAACGGATGCTCCTGTATTCGTTCGCCGAGATGAGAACCACATGTCTAGATCGCTTGCCTTTTGCATCTTTTCGAACTCCGCCTCTGCTTCATCTGCTGTGAGAGTATGATACTTGGGTCTGCTCGCAAACTTGTACCATCTGTTTGCCGGAACAACCTTGAAGGCTGCTTCTGAGCCCGTGGAGTGGGGATCAAGCACAAGGCAGACATATGAGCTGCCTTCGCCTGCACCAGCAGAAGTTGATGAGTCCATCTTGCCTATCCAGCGAGTCTCGTTTGGGGGCTTCTTGTCATCTTCAGTCTCGAGGACCCAGGGATGTCTTTCTTCAAAGCGCAATCGTCTTTCTTTCGCGGAACCCTCGGTAACAAAGATGCGGCGTGTCTTTTTTGGCGCACCGAAGCCTCTACGAGGAGGCCGCTTTCCACCAGCTGTAGCAGCTGTAGGTGCTACTTTGCTCTCGTCTCTCTGCTCCTCCTCTTTCTTGACTTGTGCCATATAGCCAGGCATGCCCGGCTTGAGTTCCACTTGCATCCCATCTGCTCCGTTGCCAGCGGCTTCTGCAGCTGCTGCTGCTTCCTCCTCTGCACGAGCGTTGTCTGCAGCTTTACGTGCCATTTGCTCTTCCTCCCATCGAACACGCTGCAGGTCCCGCCTGTTCAGCTTCGCCTCTGTCCAGTGACGCACATCTGTCGTATCGCTGCTGGAAGCTGGCGCGAGACGCATGATATTGTGCCGCCATCCTTGAGCAAAATCACTGCTGGAAAGGATGAGATAGTCTGTATAATCTCCCAAGTCCGCCTCTTGCGGCTCCTGCTTGGCAGCCATATCTTCACACAGAAATAAGTGGTTGGTTGGACGACAGAAGACAATCGCAGCGAGGAAGCCCATCAGAGGCAAGGTCAGGCTCGGAGGCCGGAAGACTGCGAGTTGTACGATGCTCTAATATTGCTATAGAATGCGATGCTGTCGTCGTACTCTATCAAACGTGCTTTGGTATCAACAGACTATCTACTAATGCGACTCCGACGTAACCTTCCTACTTCGACTGTACAACCTTACTTCAGCTCCACTACTTGGTGTGCCTATGGGCGAACTGCGGGGAAGTCACCGGCATTCAACTCTACATCCAGCTTCATGTCTGCAATTTATCGCGAGTAAGCCAGCTGCCATCTCAAGAAGACATTTCAGAAGTGCGTGGCACTCACCATATAAGTTCAGCTCATCGGTTGTCAGCTTGCCGGTAGCAGCAAGCTTGCCCTGCGTGTATGGCTGCGTCGAGAAACCGATACGCTCGTTGATGTTTTCCGTCGCGCGCAAACTTGCATGCTGCACTCTGGTCGCTCGTGGCTTTCTGATGCGCTCGTATAGCTGAAGGCCAGCCTGAGGGTTCTCGGCATATCGGTACTTGTTCGAGAAGATGATACCTAGCGCAGCAGCGTCTTCAATGGCTTGCACTGCTCCTCTGTAGTTCGAGAAATAAAGTCCAGTCAGCAAGCTGTGCCAACCATGATGTTGAAGCCAGCAAACACTTACTGGCTCTGGTTAGGCATCATTGGATGAGCGGCATCACCGAGGATGCATGCCTTGCCCTTGACCCAGTGCGAATATGGCTCGTGAATGTAGAGCTTCCACGGCCGCCTGTCAAAGGAGTGCTCCAATAGCTGGACTATGCGAGGATCTAATTCTCCCTTGAATGGCCGGGTGAGCACTTCCACTGGCACTTCTTCAAATTCCTTGCGAGGCGGAGACATGTCGCGCTGCAATTTGAATATTATGTCAGTACTTCCTTCCACAACTGTCCGCAAGGCCAAGCTTACGGGCATGAAGACGTAGAAACTGAGAATCTTGCCACCTCTGCAGCCTGTTGCGACAATCTTGTTGTACTGACTTCGGTTGCCTTGAGGAAATCCACCCCAATAATCGATGCCCTGTGGGAAACAAAGACATAAGCACCTTTTTTAAAGAGATGACCTCTTCGAAGCCTACCTGGCGAGCCGCAAAGTCGGTGAGACCAGCCTCGGCGACCGTGCTTGACAATACATTACACCGGTACGCAGCGAGAGGAGCAGGGCGCATTTCAGGCCTGCGAAAGCATGATGTCAATGAATGATGTAGTCTATACTTGGTATAATGCTTACTCCACACCAATCTTATTTCGGACGACAGACTGCAAAAAAAGCAAAAGGCCGAGTGAGACGGGCTTTCGCTTTAGACTACGAGGGCTTCGACACTCACTCTGACTCCATCTGCGCCAATAATGAGATCGACTGTGACAGTCTTGCCGTTTTCAAACGTAATCTTTCCAGCTTCCACATCGATTTCGGCGGCTTTGTGGTTTACGAAGAGTTGCGCGGGTGGTCCATCACCACGCTCGCCACATGCTGTCTCGAGCAGGGTCTTGTGCATATCCTGCCTATGGAACATGTAATATTCGTAACCCCATTTCTCTTTGTAGTCGCTCAGGTCATAGTCGTTGATTGCTTCGCCGCTCTCATAGTCGTGCATGCAGAGCGAGCGAAGAATGACCGGCTGCATTTCATCAATGGGCACCTAATTGCGCATGAAGAGCAAGACGAAAGTGTCAGTATGCTTCATTGTAGCTTTGTGACATCAGACTGAGCTTCTGAATGCCGCGGCTTAGACGCATATGACACACCTTCCACTCGTGTAGCCACATACTTCCGTTTTTCGCACAGCTGAGAGAGGCGCCCACCTCGCCAGCGAAGTCATAGCGCTCGTATAAGCTGACGTTGTGCCCTGCATAGTCATGATGGCATGGAGAAGCATCATCAGCCTCTGCTTTGCCAGATCTTCCCTAAGCATGTCTACCACAGATCGCGACTGATCTTGTGCCATTCTTTTCTCTGCTCACCTTGCCTGCGAAGAGCAATTGCCGCTGAGAGGCCGCCAATACCAGCGCCGATGACAGCGACGTTCATGCTGGTTGTAGACATGGTTGTGATGATGTTGGTGTGCTCCAAGAGGCGAATACAAGAGCGTTCCTCGAAGCTTCCTCGTTTTTAACTTTCCTCCGCTCCCTCGCAGTGCACGCTCCTCGGAGTCAGCAAGGTGTGGCGCAGCGACAGGCATCTCCGAGAGTTTCCCGGAAGTGGCGGAGACCACGCCTGATCTGTACGAGAGAGTGCGATGCGCAAATGCCCACGTTTCGGAATATACAGTGATGCATAGTGGCATGTATCATCTTCGTCGCGCATTGCTCGAATGCTACAACAACTTCGCAGAAACACTCAAAGCTACAAATAGACGAGCCCTACTGCCAGATCGCGACTTTAACCAGACAAGACAATCACTCATATCCGCCTCCACTTCTCGCTTTTTGACGCTTGTTGGCTTTGTTGTGCTTCTTGCTCGCGCTAGCAGCGACCGCCCCGACTGCCTCAAGCTCTCTCATTTTCCTGCTTGATATGCGCTTGCCATTCTCGTCCAGCCGATTCTGATAGGAGTACATCGCTCCTCTGCTGATCTGACCGTTGTTCTGTGTGGTCGCACCATTAACAAACATGCGTGATGATACGCCGGAATTCTGGAAGAAGTTCTTGTCGAGTGCATTGGCTTTATTGGATTGCGCGAGACGGGGTGCTTTCGTGGCAGCAGCCAAAGCTGACATATCTCCTTCTGCTCCATCACCCGCTTGCGAGTCTCCTGCATCGTCGTCAAAGTGCATGGGAATAAAAGTATTGGAGTTCTTGCCGACACGAGTGACAGGAGCTCGCTTGCCGTTACGCTTGCGGTTCAGAGCGTCCGTGACTAAGTCTCTGGTCTCTGAGTTGAATTCGTTCGCATCCATGCCAGGTGGTGGGTGACTATATAGCAGCTTCGCATTGACGTAGTCTTTCAGGATGTAACGCGATGCCCTGGACATATCGGGATTACCTTGACCTGAAGTAAAGTAGCCGCGGGCAACTGTTGGGACAGGTGGTCAGCACGCAGTAGTCATCATATGTACACGAGGCAACCACATACCTGCATATACAGACAAGAACTCTATTGCCGTCGGAATACCTGTACCTCCTTCTTCTAAAGGAAGTGTCGGTATCCGAATACCATAGATGCCTTCCAAAATGGTCTTTGGGATTCTGTTGCACACCAAGTCGACAGGAGCGGTGTACTCTCTCATCTGATCGATAGGCAGAACACCATCACACACCATACCAGCTTTTGTAGTAGCGAATTGTGGGAAGACAAGACCTGGACAATCGCAAAGCAGAATCTCGTCGGAGAGGTGGATAGTTTGGAAGTTCTTCGTATGACCCGGCGTGGAAGAGACTGATACTTTCTTTGATCCCACTAAAGCATTGATTGTACTGGATTTACCGACATTGGGGTAACCCACCAGACCAACACAGAACTTAGGAGGTCCCTTGTCGGGAATGGCGAAGTCGTTCAAGTCGGGAGCCAAAGAAAGGAACAGTGCTTCGAGTTCTTCGACACTCAACACGTGCGTGCGGTCGCCTGCTGTCGTCGAGCCAGAGATGCGCACTTCGTTGTCCATTTGTTGAGCTAATTCTGCGTCGCTATCGACAGAACCGCTTCTTGATCTCGAAGAGCTAGCGACAGGTGCATGGTCATCCTTTGACCCGCCTTCTGCCCCGGTTTCTTCGTCATCTTCTGCGGCGCCCTCGTCCTCGTCCTCATCACTATCTTCCTCTTCTTGCCAAGCAGGCAAAGGTCTCTCGTCTCCCCGCAGCTGAGCCAACTGTTGTTCACGCAATGCCTCCGCCTCTTGCAACTCCACCGCATCTCTAGCTGAGAAGAAAGCATAGTTGATATCCAAACCATCGAAATAGTCCGCCCAAGCTTTTCTTTGATTCTCCGTGAGCAAATCAGCTTTATTGACGACCAGCAGATTCTTTCTGTATCCCTCTCCAGCATGATCTTGGTTACCTAGACCGATTCCAACTTCTTCAACGTACTTCTCAAGGTCCTCACAGCGGAAGCCAAGTGGATTGCGCGCGTCGACAATCTGCACTACTAGGTGGGATCGCTCAATGGTTCTCCATAATTGACGCCAGACTGACAGATTGCGTTCGAAAGGAGTCAAAAGTAGTCCTTCACGATCCTCCATGCTGTAAAAGCGATGTCAGTGAAGTTCCGCGTTCGTGATAAATGATAGTCTCAGCTCACTCTGCTAGGCCTTTTCGCCACTCGAGGAATTCCTCTCGTTCTATCCTCTCAAGCTGTGCTTTATCCATATCCGTCGTCCAAGCAGGCCGTCTAGGTACCTTTAAACGATCTCTATTATCCGTATGTCGTTGCTTTGCCTCTTTTTCTTCTTCCTCGGTCAGCAAGTATGGATTGTGCATTTTGATGACACTTGTGGAAGGCATGACTTGAATATTGCGCTCGCGTTCTGCAATATCACAAAGACGCACACTATCAGCATCTTGGAGCTGTGATAGAATGACGAAATGTCATTCGAGCCGGTATAATAGCACATACCGGCAGCAAAGTCTGTTTCAGCCAGCTGGGCAGTGTTCAAAAATTCGTCCAAATCATTCTCCTGAGTGACAGACATCAAGCCCGAAGGCAAATCTGTGTTGTGTAGAGCTTCTTCATAGAGTCTCTTCTGTTCTTTCACTCTCCTGTTGATGATGGCTCTTCCGAGGCCAGATGCATCTTTCTTTCCTTTTGCTACGCTGCTCTTAGCCTTTGGCTTTGGCTTCGATAGATCTGGAGCTCCCGGCTGCCATGAAATCCCAATCAGCAATCATCCTAACCCATGTAGCCGGAGTCATACTCACCATGATGGAGAGAGCTTTACTATGTGATCTGTAAGATACAAAGAGAGAGCTCAGTCTCGCGTACAGGCTGCGATCACCTTGTACCTTCGACGGCGACGCAATCGACCACTCTGCCACGCTTGGATTTATACGGACAACCCAAGACAACAGCAGGCTCATAACAGCCTTCGTCAATCATGTCCAGAAGCTCATATGACCGCTTCTTGACGGTCTTCAGTCCTGTAAGTAGTGCAATGTTCGCGTTCCTCTTGGAAGCCCGCAATCAGCCAGCTTACGACACCCATCGCTTCATGTGTTGCGCGTACATACAGGAAGGACGACTGTTCCAAGTCGGTGGGTCACTGAACAACACTGTACCTGTATCATCGTTTTACTGAGATCTGCTGCGCCGCAGAGTACGCCTTCAAGGCCATCTCAGGTTCTGGCCAAACTGCCATTGCGATACGAGGCGAAGACACGGCGGTCGTAATTACCCAGAAGAAAGTACCTGTACGTTATTGAGATGCTTGATATGGCATCATATCACTTCTTACTTACTGCCTCTGGATCTGCATCCCTTCCATTGTGCAGGACAAGCTCCTTGACCCAAAGACTGTCACGCATCTGTTCAGCATTACACCAAAGATTGGTTGCGTAGTTACCGGATTGATTGGTAGGCACGGACAACCTGAACAACACAGAGTTGAGACTGACTGTGTATATCACAGCCGATGGACGAGCTCAAATACAGAGATGTCAAGCAGAAGCAGCTGAATTCCGATACAAGCACGGTTACGACATTACGCCTGATCTTTTAGCGAAGAGAATAGCAAACATCAACCAGGTCTATACGCAGCGAGCTGCCATGCGTCCACTTGGTATCTGTAGGTTATTTCTATCTGTATCAACAACACTTTGCATCCCATGGCTTAGTCGCGTCCCATCTCCACAGCACTCATCATCATCGGCATTGACGAAGAGCGCGGACCTCAGATCTTCAAGCTTGATCCAGCTGGATACTATGTCGGTTTCAAGGCCACCGCAACAGGGCAAAAGCAGCAAGAAAGTATGAATCATCTGGAAAGATTGTTCAAGAAGGATGAGGGACAGGTTCTTAAGCTGAATAAGGAGGAAGTCGTAGAATCAGCGATTACAGCACTCAGCTCGGTGTGCGCGACGGACTTCAAAGCGACAGAGATTGAGATTGGTATCTGCTCTACTACGGAAGAAGACGCAAAGTACAGAACTGTAAGTCTTCCTGTAAGCAAGTCATTCGCACGCGTGCCCAGCGCTGACGTTTCGGCTCTTGTAGATGACCACTGAGGAGATCGATGGATACCTTCAGAGGCTAGGTGAGAAGGATTAAAGAGAAAACACGCAAAGATTGAGATGTTTAAGGATGAGCGCCACACTGTAACACTTGTATCATTCCCGTGCTTTTCCGCAATTCAGAAGTAAGGTTCTGATGGTTCGCACGCATACCGCTGCACAATCGGCTTTGATGGCAACTGCTATTGCTTGCGCTGCTCTGCTTGAGCATAGGGTATATGTGTAGACTTCTTTCTCTCTATACAACGGTCTTCGCACTGCCTGAATAGCCCATTCATTTGAAACTACATGAACGTAGACTGGGCGTCTTGGGAAGATCGTCATTCGTGAGAGGCTGTCTATCTAATCCACGTTGCGCCTCCGGTCTGCAGGAGGGTAGATGACGGAGAGATTAGCATGATTACTTCTATCACATACATGAGCAAAGAGTAGGCCAGTACCTACCATGATGGCTTCTATTTCGGACTCCTCGAGCGGCGGTCTTTCCCAATATCGTTTCGGCATTTCGAAGAACTCCTCATAATCAGCAGGAGGCAGGCCTTTCGAAGATGGCGCAGGTTTTGATGGTGTTGATGGTGACGATGACTGCTTGGATGATGAAGATGAAGACTGCGACGATGGTGATGCTGATTGTGAAGACGGTTTTGGTTCTGTCTGTCCTGGTGGTGCCGGCTTCCCCTTGCCGAAAGTCTTGAAATCCACGCCTTTGGGCGCCATAGGATGCGGTAGACCTGGTTTTGATTCTACGATGGTCGTCAGAAGTCAGTAAGCAGCGGCTGGCAAGCTGGTTCTGTGTGCAGATACCCACCGTGATGCCTGGTCTTTGCGTCAAAGTGAATCATAGGCTTCCGGGGTGCCCCGTTTCCAGGCGGCGAAGTGGAAGCATGACGGGAGCTGATGATGCGCCTGATGGCAAGGCGCGCCTGCTGTCGAGCTATTGACATGTTGCTGGTGTTGCTGAGCAAGCTTGATATGTGCTGTGGTGGTCAGAGGTTGAAGATGCGCTGTCGTCGGAGGTCGAGAAGGCGAAGCGTGAAGCGTGAAGCGTGATCAAGTGAATCTGACTGACTGGCTTCACTCCAGCACAACCGACAGAGGACAGCAAGATGCCAGTCAAGCAGCCAATAACGCTGGGCAGGGCAGCACAGAGGTCGTTCGAGCATCTCATCGAGACCGGCAAGAAGCAAGACCGCCGTCTCGTTCCTCGGCGTGTCCAGCATAAGCCAGCATGGGTCAATCCAAAAGATCGCATTGCAATTTGGAACATCGGGCCTGGAGACAGAGCGCAAGTCATTGCAGGCAGTAAGAAGGGCAAGATTGGTACCGTAGACTGGGTAGATAGGACTATGAACAGAGTTTACTTCCGTGAGAACGACTTTGCGGTAAGTCTTGCGAAGCACTCCTACCCCAAATTTCTAGAGCAGCACTCAGAGTGCTCTTCTTTTGCAGCGCACAAGACCAGTACCGACAGCAAAGAAGAATGCCATTTTCAATGACCCAACCTTCGTGCCAAATCAAAAGGTCTACGCTCCTATTCCCATCCACTACTCCAATGTGGCTCTCGTTCTGGAGCGCACGCCCGAGCAAGAAGCACGAGACGAGTTCGCAAGACTGTCTGAAGCTTCTTCATCTTCTTCATCCTCATCTTCAAGCCAGCTTCCTGAAGTTGTAGCTACACGACTGCGCGCTACCAACATTCATTACGATACAAGGCGCCGCAGATGGTCATGGAAGCGTCTCGCTGAGAGCATAGCAGAGATCGATCCAGTGACAGGGCACAAGCATTCCGTAGAATGGCCAAAGCAGGAGCGTCTATCGAGCATGAAGCCTACCAAGAAATACCTTCGTGAGTCTCGCGTCTGTGTCGTAGCCATGAGCAGTCAAAGTCGGCATCTGATCAATATTACTCTCTGCAGCCACCAATCCAGGACCTTTCGATACACCTTACGAAGAAGTCACCAGAGCTACATTTGTGCCTCCAATAAACCCAACTCAAGAGCCGCCAAAGGAGCTCAAAATCCGCGATCTGGAATTTGTCAATGTTCATGGTCGTGCCAAGCGAAACGAAAGGTGGCATGCGCGCAAGCTTGCAGAAAGAGAAGGTTCAGTACAGTAATTTTCGCGCTGTCACAGCTACGTCACAATGCATTCTGTCATCTCGTGATTTCGTTCCGTCATAGCGATAGCGCTCAGCAGTCAATGCCACTATGGCCTTGTTAACGTGCAGAGGCCGCCGACACATATGTTGGGTTGATCCCGGCTCCAGCTGACGGTGACCTCTCGTCTGTACATGACTATTATCAGAACCTCCAAGTGCAAGCATGATAACAAGTCCCCACTGTGGAACGCTCGCTGACTCGAGCTCGGCCCTTGCAAGTAAAGCCAATTGTCCATCCTGCGAGCTCCTCCGAAATCTTATTATTCACAAAAGTGATTGGTACAACCACTTGAGAGAAGTTCTTTTTGAAAGATTCACGACCTTTGGATGACGAAATGTCTAGAGCCCTGAGGTATGCAGCTGTAGAGAAGTACAGCTTTGTTACTTTCTTAGCATTAAGCCGAGGAAGGGCTATATAGGCTTGATCACGGCTCCAGCTCACAGCAACCTGATAGCCAAGCAAGTCTATGAGCGAAGGTCTCTTTCACAGCAGCATATTAACATGTACTTACTGCGAAAGGCTCGACTACTCGAGCTCGGTTTATTGCGCGCATTGCATCATTGCATGCGAAACCTCCCTGGATTGCAGATCTCGTGTCAGTCAGGCTCGCGACCATAATAGAACTGCGATGTCACTCACTCGCTGTACAAAGTTTCCTTAGTACAGCTGCTCTTCTTCCGTCAGGTCTGCGATAACTTTCGCCTCCGACACGGTCGAAGGATCCGCAGCACTAGTTCCGGTGACGGAACTGCTTCCAGTTTCGCCTTCACCAGTATAGCCCAAATTCTCAAGTCCGGTAAGGATATTGGCACCTTCGAAGTGCCTTTAAGGAATCTTGAAGCTTTGCTGCTTCGATGCAAGAATCCTGACTGTCAACAGTACTATCATTGAGCGCACCAATTCTGGAATGACACAAAGCCTTACGTACTTCGTTCATGCGCTGTCGGGATAGTCTGGACGGAAGTACGAATCCTGCAAGGATTTGATGAAGATGCGGCTGGAGGTACGGGAATTGGAGCAGTCGCACTCCCTCGGATAAGCTAGGCCAGCCTTTCTTGAGTGACTTCGTCATTTCGACGTACTCGGGTGAGCTCAAGTTAGCCCTCTGCATGAAGGAAGGCTTCTCTAGGCTTCTCGATGACCTGTACAAGTTGGATGTGTAGAGATGGACGACTTTCGATTCGTTGTCGTTCATCGATGAGACGATTCACCGCTACTCGGATCAAGCTTGATCTGACAGATTCGACTAGAGGGGAGTATGTTTTGTGTTGACGTTCGTCGATTTTGACGAAGTGAAGTGAATCATGATATACTATGATGAAGTCTATTCTGATACGACATGGGAAGTGTTCTCGATTTTTCAGCCATATGATTAAGTTGCTTCGTCTAGGCCAAGATTGTCTGTGCTTATTCCGGATGTGGATAGGCTGACTTCACCGAAGAGTGTAGGTGCTTTGTTGGACATTGCAGAATGATCGCCGTAGCGGAGGTAGCACAGTGCGGATGCCATGTCATGAAGCGCTTGAAAATGGTACTTTCGTAATTGACATCGCCTCTGGTATCGTCGATGATGTAGTTGCTATTGCACTTGCTGCCTTTGACGTGGTTACCAGTCGGAACGGTGTCGCTTTATCATTCGGCAAGAACAGCGACGGCGGAAGATTCGTATAAGCAGCTGGACTGGTCGAGGCAGGGAAGCAATGAGTACGCTTCGGTCCCGTCCGACTACTAAGCGGCCAATGTACGCTGGGGAGAGCTTTCCGTCAAATGCATCGAAGAAGAGACCTTTCTGCGCTTCGAGGTCACCATATGCCGGAGAACGTGCTTGGCAGAGACCATCGACCAGAGAGAAACTGTACGTCACTACGGCTTGCCAGCCTCGTAGAATCGTCATGATTGAAGCCTTTTCTTCCCAGCCGACTTGGCCGAAGAGATTGAACTGCATCTTGTACGGTTCAATTGTGGACTGTACGAAAGCGATGAAGATTGGCTCAATGATCTTGGTGAGAAGAGCCATTTGGATGTCGAGCCCATGCCATTGAAGCGGTGTTGCGAGGAGAAAACGCTTGGTGGCAGAAGACCAATCATAGGGTTCTGGAGGTACCGTAAATAAGCTAAGCTGCTACTACTACTACCATTCAAAGTGGAATTGATTGACCGAGGTACTGTCTGACTGTCCTGTTGACCGCATGGCTACCGTGCTGATTCATCCTGTCAAGGATGTATTAAGCCGCAACTCTTCCAATGTACCACTTGTGTAGGTACGATGGAGGCAACGCAATTGTTCCGGTGAGTCGGATGTACAAGTCTGAGCGACCTAAGAAAGTAGATTGTCCGCTAATTGTACTTCTTCTTCTACATTGCGAATCCCGGCAGCTGCTCGCTCCGACTTCTTTCCACTTTCTTTGCGGAAGTAGCGAGCTTGGTCGCGATCTTCAGAGAAAAACCAATCCGTATACGCTTTCTCGCTGTTGCTGTCCTTGCTGGAATCAAGATCTTCTTGTGTCACCTCGTCGACATCGTTATTGGATTTCCAGGACGAACCAACAGCGATATCGAAATCATGTGTAGGGGAACTGTGCGCAAGTACTGAAGAAGAAGAAGCAGATATCGTACTGTGCGTAATGAGAGCGTACACAGATGTCTTATCACCAAACGGAAATCAATCGGGGTGTTCGACACCCGAAGCAACCCTTCCCGCCCGTTGAAACACAGTACCACGACTTGCATGGTAGATCGGCATGCTTTTAGATCGACTGTATCGTGCGGAATAAAGCATCAGACTCACTAGGGTTGGAGGCGTAGTACACGTCACGATCGGTAGCCCGTACACAATGTCCGACGACTGTAGACGATGTCAGTCATTGGTACAAACAGAACAAGGGCATTCGACGCACCCCTGGCCAGGTCAATGAGGAAGTGTCGCATCTCAGGAGCGCAAACCTTCGCTCACCACTTCTTGAGTTTTCGCACACTAGATCGCCCTAAGCCCCGTACATGCGAGAGATTTGATGATCATCTGAGTAGACATGTACAGCGCAAAGACGCTCAGGTCCGAGGAGTCTGCTGTAGAGCTGTCGACATTGTCGATACGCTTGTCAGTCCAATCTACAGCGCCATGCAAGAGCTGGTAAGCGATCTATGGCATGCTCGTTAGCTATGTTGCGATCAGGTGCCTGGCTGGAACTCTTACTTCGGCGGGGGAGTCGGTGGTACGCTTTCACGTACCTTCGAGAGAGCCACCCTGATTGCGTCCATCATCTTGGGTCCGTACCTGCTCTACTGAAGACCTCCTTTGAGTTGTGAAGTTAATTAGGTTGATGCGACTGTGAGGTCGCAAGATTAGTTGAAGCAAAGAAAAGACAAGATGCAAGTCGACAATTGTGTCCGCTTTTTATAGTCGTACGGGAAGTCTTCCATATCATGTCTGTCTTCCAAGCTGAGTGAGCACTTCCAAGCTTGCAAGTGGAGAAACTATCGAGAAATCCTCTTTTGTCAATTAGTAGGGAAGTGTCGGAGTTCGTTTAGGATGGAAGCCTCGGAGTTGCTCCTGTGAGAGAGATGGCCAAGTGAGAGAGTCCAAAATGCCCATGACTCGTTGAAGACATCCGATGTCGTGAGTTGCTGGCCAGACATAGACGGCTAAAGGCTCGCAGTCGTGGAGTAGGCTAGCAAAGCGGCAGCTGGCCAGATAGGTCTGCAAGAGCGCCGATCTAGACCTGTTATTTGCCTGCAGCATATTCCAAGCAAAATAGTAGCAGCCTGTTGCCGTTGCCCTTGACTTCAGCCTGTGAAGGATCATGCTGTCTTCAGAGAAAGAAGAATGTTGCACGCAGGTGAAGCTCTTGCCCGCGCCACTGCCGTCAGCGCAGCGTTGGGCTAGATTGATATTGAAGCAATGCCCACAGTCTAGTTGCGCTGGTGCCCATGTGTTTGTACTGGCTGCGAAGATAATCAACGGAGACAAGCGAAGACCGCCAGAAGCTGCAACGCTTTGAGGATGATCGGGTGCAATACCGCTGACTTCCAAATGCTTTGATTTCCAGGCCAGCCTCTGTCTGTTACCACCAAAGGGTGTTCACCATGGCGCATATACCAGATCAGCGTAGGCTAGTCACGAACCTTGCTCATCCACTAAGCTGAGAGAACCTCTGCTCTAGTCAAGACGCGACCGTTTCTCCTCATTGCCAGGTGAGGCCATCTGGTAGACAAAGACCGCATGACCGGGACCACTCTTCTGAGTACGGATGTGCCAACTTCAAATGTAGATTCGGCATCACACCTGGCAAAGAAGCAAGAGTGATGGAGCTGCTGCATCCCATTCGCAAGTTGGCTTGCTCTTCCAATGAACCCGGTTGTATAACATACCGCATAAACCGGACTATCGATAAGAGCAGCGTGCTAGTGTACGAGGAATACATACATGAGGAGGCATATAAGGTGAGTCAAAGTACTACTGCTACCGCTGTGACCTTCTTGGTAGCAGTATTGTTTTAGTGACTCTGAATATTGACTTCTCCGTCCTTTGCTCCCAATTCAGGCGCACCTGGCCTCCATAGAATACCAAGCCTTTATGAAGGCGAAAGATGCCGAAAGGCTACTCACGTATCTGGAACTGGATGTAATGGAGGAGATCAAGGAATGAAGCTCGGCTCTTCACCACCAAACTTTGCCTATACCAAGACTTCCTATTCACGTGATTTCGAAGCACCCACCCCCGTCAAGTTATAGAACCGGGGCTCCTCAAGATTGACCTAGGTGGGATGACTGACGGGCATCTGCTGTGTCATGTGAGCTCAAGGGTACAGACTACCCCCCTTTACTTGGCAGGCACTCTGCCGCAGGAGGATTCTCCATGTTCTTGACCATTGACTATCTGCTGAACATCACCGCGCCGTGAAGCATACCTGGGCGCCGGCACGAGCAAACAGGTGTCCCATTGTCATGAGTTCTGGCAACAATGTCTGAATATTATCGGTACCATTGACTGGGTACCTCCTCTCTGACATAGAACGCTAAGAGTAGACCACCCATCGCAATGCGCTACAAAAACAACCCAGGTTTGCTTCACTTCACTCGCTAAAGCCCGCACGTCAAGCCTAAGAGAAAAACTTGACATGTATACCAGTACCAAAAAGAGTTTCTTCGCCTTATAAATGACCTACGAAAGCTGTGTGGCCTTGTATGGCTCCGCACAATGAGAGCCACATGAGGTTTGCTTCTGCGGACGATGTGTACTGTGCAAGAACAGCAAAAATTGGCAAAAGTGATGACTCCACTGGGTTTCGATCCCAGGACATCAGCCGTGTTAAGACTGCACTCTTCCAACTGAGTTATGGAGCCAGGTAGATGCGGATAAAGACTTTTTGCGGGTTGAAACATATAGAACCCACTGCTGCAGGGTTGAAGATTTCAGCGCCAGGTGAGCTTGCATGTTTAAAAAAAGAATCCGATGGCAGCATCATCAAGATATTCTGGGGGGAATGCAAGCAAAGGAAGGGGTAGTTG